>CANSNZ010000682.1:0-142500 GCA_947646795.1 Beta lomatogona | reverse complement strand
ATTATAAAATAATAAAATAATAATATTAAGTATTGATAATATTATGTTGATATTTATTGATTATTATAATAATAAGAATTATTAATATTATGTTAATACAATTTAGTTTAGCAAAAATAAGTTCAGTTCAGCAAAAATAAGTTCAGTTCAACAAAAATAAGTAAAAATAAGTTCAGTTCAGCAAAAATAAGTTCAGTTCATCAAAAATAAAATAAGTTCAGTTCAGTTCAGCCAAAATAAGTTCAAAAGAACAGGGCCTAAGCAAAAATTCACTAAACCCAAGAGCAATGAAGAAAGAGCATGGCAGTGGTGGTGGTAGTTGTTGCTGCCGCTTATGGGTGGTGGCGCTACGTAGTAGCGGAGGAGCTCCACACTTTAAACCTATTCAAATGGTGGAGAAGAGAAGAGAAGAAAGAGAAGGGTAGTGGCGGTGGTGGAGGTCGCTGCTGCGCGCGGTGGGTGGTGTGCAAGGTGGTGCAGCTGCGTGGTGGTGGAGCACTGGTGGTGCGCAAACCCACTCGAATGAATGGAGGAGAGAATGAAGAGAAGAAGCAATGCGTGTGGTGCGCTGAGTTGATGCGTCAATGTCGTAGCGGTGTGTGCTGGTGGTGCGTCAAATGGTGGCGCTGCGTGCTGGTGGTGGGTCAATCTGGTGGCGGAGGTAGGGTTTCGCGCAAGGAGAATTTTCGCTCGTGAAATTTTGTCTAAGGGAGGGAAATTGAAATGGGTTACTGTATTCTATGCGCACAATTAATTGATCAAAAAAAATGAAGGTGAAGGGTTGCGGTTAGCCTAAAAATCGCAGCCCTTCATTTATGAAGGAAATCAAGGGCTGCGGTTTTTGGGCTAACCGCAACCCTTCACTATTAAGGGCTGCGTTTTTAAAAAAATGCAGCTCTTGCACCGCAGCCCTTGTGTTTATTACCACTAGTGTAAGATACAAAAAATCATTTTGGATATGCAAATATAGTTTCAGGATGTACAAAAGAAATTATATAGGTCCACAAAGTAAATTTCGGATGTACAAAATATAGTATCAAGGAAGGTTACAAAGTATAGAATAAGATCCCGTAAAAAAAAAAAGAGCTAAGAATGAGATTTTTTTCCTTCAAAATTTACCCAAAGCTTAACCAAGATTAAGCTTTTTGTCTTTTGGTGAATCTCAAGAGCTTTTCAATGGTGAACCGGTCTCCATTGACCCTTTCTTGTAAGACTATAAACCTTTCTATCGTAAGATTGTAAAAGTGCTATATTGTCTAATAAAAAGATGATCATGACATTTCAAATCAACAACACAAATAATAGCCACTTCGTGACAAGATGGACATCAGACAATTTTTTTTCCTTTTTTCTTCCTTTTTTAAGGAAAGAAAAAAATTAGGCTACTCCCTAATAAAGGAGCAACCTAACTCATTATTACGGATGATAAGAGAGAACACATCACTACAAGAACAAATTCAATACAACCTAAAAAGGTTGTAAATGGTCCAAATTAGCCATGAAATCCACCGCTTGATTGGCCTTTCAAAACAGTGCCTGAAGGAGACTATATCAAGTTGAATGAGATTTTGAAACACCTCTAGGTGTGCAGGAGCCCACTAGTAGATATTGTCCTCTTTGGACCCTATCCCGTAAGGATTTGCTTTGGTGCAGAACCGAAGTTCTACCCAAAAGGCCTCTACTTGGTTGAGGTGTCCACCTCTATATAAAGAAGGCTTTGTTTTCCTCAACTTTCGATGTGGAATAGCCAAGATCTTAGGCACATTCTCCCCTCCTATAAAGAGCATGCGTCCCCGTAGGCACTACAGGACACCGGAATGGACCCTGGCTATGATACAATCTGTAACACCCCTAGGTGTGCAGGAGCCCACTAGTAGATATTGTCCTCTTTGGACCTTAGCCCGCAAGGATTTGCTTTAAGATCTTAGCTATCCCACATCGAAAGTTGAGAAGAACAAAGCATTCTTTATATAGAGGTGGACACCTCAACCTAATAGAGGCCTTTTGGGTGGAACTTCTATTTTGCACCAAAGCAAATCCTTGCGGGCTAGAGTCCAAAGAGGACAATATCTACTAGAGTGATCCTGCACACCTAGGGGTGTTACAAATGGTATCAGAGCCATAGCCCATTCCGGTGTCCTGTAGTGCCTACGGCGACACAGGCTCTTTAAAGGAGGGGAGAAGGTGCCTGAGATATTGGCTATCCCACATCGAAAGTTGAGGAGAACAAAGCCTTCTTTATATAGAGATGGACACCTCAACCTAGTAGAGGCCTTTTGGGTAGAACTTCGGTTCTGCACCAAAGCAAATCCTTATGGGCTAGGGTCCAAAGAGAACAATATCTACTAGTGGGCTCCTGCACACCTAAGGGTGTTATAGATTTCGTTGCATAATACTGATGAGGTTAAAGATCGACTATATGGAATCTTCCATATATCAATTGATATAGTTGATGACACACATGTTATTACGTACCTTCAATAGCAATATTTTTTTATACCAAGAAAAGTAGCCCTTTTAACTAAATATAACTACATGTCAAAGCCAAGGACGGCACAATTGACCCTATAAAAAACACAAGAACATATATAAACCAATGAAATATAGCATAAAAAAGTACTTGCAGTGTTACCCAGGCATAAATTAGTTAGTTCTTTAAAAAAATTGATCACTTATAGTGCATTCATCCGGACAAAGCTACATTTATCTAGTAGGTAGATCACCTGCATGAGATCAGACAAGTAAAATGCTTTTATTTTTCCTAATTTATACTTCACTATATATACACCCGACCATTTCCCAATTTGTGAGGAATATTTGACTGTCAATGACATTGTACGTTTTAGCGTGATAGATTTAGATGATAAAACAAAGTGAAGAGATAAGGGATAATGGGTTTTCACAATTTCAGATTTTCATTGATTTAAAATTATATGTGTAGTCACAAAATCATGTCTCCCCATTGAGTACCAAATGATGAAACATACCGTCTTCCTAATTGGTTTGGTCCAAAAGAAGAGCAATCGAACAAGCTAAGCCAAAAGCGTTTCGAATATATAAAGTCTATTTATTGGTTTAAAACAATCCAAGCCAGGATAAAAAAAATCTTAAAGCAATCAAAAAATCGGCCAGAAAGCAAGTGCGCGTGACGCAAAGCTGCGCGTCTAGCGCACATGCCGTGCGTCAAGTGCAAAGCGGTGCGCCAGGCGCACAATTTTATTTTCTCCTTTCGATTCGTTTTCAGTTTCCTTTGCTTATAAATAGCTCGTTCTTCGAACGACTTTTCACAATGCTTTTCTACGACTTCTACACACACTCTCCTATACTCAAACTCATATTCAATCACATTTAAATACATTCAAACACATTTAAATACATTCCACCACATCAAATACATTCATACCTTCGAATTTCTTATTTCAAGCTTCAAGATTGCTCATCCTGAAGATCGTTGCATAAGGCCTAGGCGACAAAGGTATAATTCCTGAGGGTCAATTCCCATTTAATTCCTTTTTTTTTACTAACAATTTACTTGTCATAATGTTGATCTTGAAGGAATTAAAGTTATTCTGTACATTATTCTAATCTCAAATCTTTTTTTTTTCTTTATTATTCAAATGTACATGATTGTATATTTTAATGTTTTCATCACCTCACATGATTAATTATGCTAATCAAAGACCTAAAGAACTGTTCTAACATTAAATTTAGATAATTTGGACAACTTGTTATGTTCCCTGTAATTTGATTGCATAATAACATGTTATCAAAAATTAGTCTTTTGTTTGTTTAATGAACCGGCATAGATTTATTATTATATTGCAATAAAAGGAGCAACCTAACACAGTATTACGGATGATAAGAGAGAACACATCACTACAAGAAGAAATTCAATACAACCTAAAAAGGTTGTAAATGGTAGAAATTAGCCATGAAATCCACCGCTTGATTCGCCTTTCAAAACAGTGCCTGAAGGAGACTATATCAAGTTGAATGAGATTTTATAACTGATAAGTGCATATTCAAACATAATTTAGTTGCATATTAGGTGCAATTTCATGTAGCATTAGAGCATTTACGTTGCATTTGTGCATATTTAGGTCCCTTTTCAGAAGCTACGATACTTTCACGGGTTTTTTGGTGTTTTGATGTAATCTCAGGTACTTTGAACTCCTATTGGAGGATATGACGATTAAGGCACTTGTATGACCTTCAAAATGATATATCATGTGCCCAAAACGGATTGAAAGTGAAGAAGATACACACGACTTTGTGTACTTGTGCGAAATATGATACCTCTGCACCGTTTCACTCATAACTTTTGACACATACATGATAATGAGGTAATTCCAACTTGGTTGGAAACTAGACTTCAAGGGCTTTCCAATGATATATTATATGTGTGAAACAAAGCTCTGGATCAAAAGTTATAGCTGTTCAAAGTTGAGCTGAAGCCACTGTCTCGCCCGCACGCCCGTGCGGATATGTGCTCGGCTGTGCAACCTGCAATCAAAAGTCACGAACGTTTCTGCCTTGCTCGCACGACCGAGCAAGATTTCTCTCGACCGTGCACGTCCGTGCACGCCCGTGCGCGTAGTTGCTTGCTCGTGCAACCTGCTGTAATGTCGTATCTTCCGCGTGACCTAACTTATGTCGGTTTATATTAATCTTAGCAAATAAATAGGAATTTAAACATTATTTTGAGGAGTTTGGATGATATATCATCATTACTAGTTTATACTTATGGTTTTTAGAGAGAGAAGTTAGAGAGAGAAATTTGTAGATCTCCATTGTTCTCCAAGACTCCACCTTTCTTCCATTAATTCAAGTATCTCTTTTCTTCTTCTTTTCTCCATGTTTTATATTATGATGTTTTATTATTCTTCTCTATTTTCTTTATTTATTTCAATTATGCTTTCATAGTTTTGTAATCTATGGTTAAGTTGAACCCTAGTGTGAATTAATTCATGATTATACCTTTAAATTCTTAATTGTTCTTGCTTAATTGATTGTGCATATTCCAGTACTAGATTAGGGATAACTAGTATTGTTATGATTCCATTGTCTTGATCACAGTGGGAGTTGGGTTTTGACGGATTTGAATATTTCAATTAAGGACGTGAAGTTCTCCACGGGAGTAGGCAGAATGGATTATTGTTAGAAAGTTAGAGTGCCGAGTTTAATGTCTTTAATTTGCATGATTCCACGGGAGTAGGCTTGAGTGCATATTAGAGAAGCCATAGATACTCGGGAGAGATTTATGGTATTTTATAGGGTATACTTTTCCTTGTGAATATTTAATTGACTAGTTTGGGGTAGGAATTATCATTGTATTAATATATGCTAGTGGGGATACTTAACTATAGAGTCTTTTATTTATAGATTGAATAGTATAGTTAATTCGACCATATTTGATATTAACCTCCTTTAGTCTTACCATTACTTAACGGCTAATCATAGAACAACTTTCTCTCTGTGGGATCGACCCTGACTTACCCTACTACATACTTAGGAGGATTAGTTAGGTTATTTATTTTTGTTAGGTGCGCGACACGCCTATCAAATTTTGGCGCCATTGCCAGGGAGATAGTTTATTTTATTTAGTTTTTATTGTTGGTGAGACTATAGTGTATATAATTTGTTTTTTCCTTTCTTTTGTGAATTTTTTTTAATTTTTTTTTCTCGTATCATGGAGTCATATTATTATTGTGATGGGGATAATTCTTTTGATAGGCACCATAGTCATAATTCTTGTGGTTCTCATGTTTATAGTTTTGATGCATCACATTAAAATTCTCCCAATTTTTGCATGAGTTCTCATGAATTACCATACATGTTCCATGAACCCAATATTTTTGCTAGTAATTCTAGAGCAATTTTTTGTTTTCCTCAATATGAGAATGAATTGTTTTGGAAATACTATTATAGACTTGGCGATTTTATTGGTCCTAAACATGAAATTGAAATTTGGGATATGTGCCTAGTAATTTATGAGGGTTTAAATGAAGAAACCAGGGTGGTGTTTGATTCTATGTCTAATGGGAAATTTCTAGCCCAATCACCAGATTATTGTTGGGATTTAATTGAGTGGTTGGCTAAGAATAACTATGAATGGGATATGTCTTTATCTGCTAGACCAACCCCACAACCCTATAGTTGTATTACAACACCTTCTTATTCTTCGAATTGTCACTCTACTTCTCATGCAATTTATTTGTGTGATGTGACATTAGTGAATGATTTTAATCCCTCATCCCAATATGAATTTGATTATTACACTCAAAATTCTCATCCCCAACCGTATACTTATGATGATGATGATGCCGGTTGTATAGAGAATGAGAGTTATGAGGATGATGATCAAATTATAGGAGAGATCAATGTGATGGATATTTTAAAGGAGGAAGAAACCATGGCTGAAAAACCTTCCTTGGAGAAGTCTATAGATGAGAGTGATGTGATTCACGAGTCTTTGCCGGTTCCTCCTACTGTTTTTGAGTCTCATGTTCCTTTCTCTCAAAAAACTTGACCTCATTCCTTCTTCCCCTATATTATATCCTCCATCATTCCTTATTTCTCCCTCTTTGTATGACTCCTATGATAATGAAATTTATGTACATTCGGTTTTTCCCCAACCTGTTGGGTCATGTAAAAAGACTAATAATTTTTCTTTTTCCTTCTCTTGTGGATATAACTTTTTCTTTGATTTTCCTTTTTGCAGGTCTTGTAGAGTTGTAGTCATAATTCATTTTACATTTTCTTTTGTATATTGTTTGCTTTTTTGTGAGATGCATGCAGATGCATTTGACAAACTACTAAGGGCTTTCATGAGCTATTCTTGGGAGGCAACCCAAGTTTTCTAACTTTCTTTTTCTTTTTAATTTTAGATTTAGGATATTCTAATTTTCTTTTAATTACTAACTTCTGGTTTTTGTGCAATTTGTGATCCAGGGGTTGAGGTCATAATATTATTCATTGAGATTAATTTCATTGGTGCTTGATGTTATGATGTGTGAGGAGGTTCAACTCCGGGTTTTCACCCACAACACTTTTGGTATACTCTTTCCTTTGCCCCTCTTCAAGTTTTTGAGAGTCATATCTCTTTTTGCCATTTATTTTGGTTGACTTGATTGTGTGATTGAGGAAGTTGATCCTATCATGTGGTTATGGGTGTTTCCCTCTCCCTTCCCCTCCCTATTGTTCTTTGTCACATTGAGGACAATGTTTTATTTTGTTTGGGGGAGGATTTACTCTTTGGGTCATGACTTGTATATTTTTCCATTTAGGTTAGTCATAGTTTTTTTTTTTAATTCATATTTGCATATTTTGGCTTTGTGGGTATGCCTTCTGAAAACCTTCACGAGACCTTACTCGTCCACTAGGGCAGCCTAGGGGTTTAAAGGGCTTGTTGCACATGCTAAGTGCAATCGTGATTCCTACGAAAGTGAGTTAGGATTTATTGCTTTCTTAGTATTAGGAGCATATTAGTTTAGTTTTGCATTTTTGTTGCATTCAGACAGGAAATATATGTCTTAATTCATGAGATTGATAACTCATGAGATTTGGGCATATCTTGGATATTGTAATTAAATTTTACAAGATTGAGTTAGACTGCATTTACCGCTTCATGGCACGATTGTTTTGCAACTTGAATGGTTTGTGGTAAGATTGGTTGACATTCCCCAAGAAAGACTTGGTTTTACTCGGTAAGCATAGGCCTAATGAGGATTTTTTCAAGCCTTATAGACTGATACATCTACGTCAGTCTTCTATTTTTTGTTGTGTGATAGTTCCTCATGAAGTGTGATTCTTGAACTTGACTTGGCACTCTTTGAGACTTATGTGGCATATACATGCGTTCATATGATTGAGGTGCTCTTTTCATTATCTTGAGCCTTCAGACATTTTTCTTTTCATATATATTATTCCCTTTAATTAACCCATGTTGAGCTTTTGACATCTCATTCTCTTGATCAACCTACATTATAAGCCTCTAGCCTTTTATGGTTTCCCTACCCCAAGCCTTACTAAGTGGAGTAACATTAAAGTTCATGTGTTTAGGCTTGTGTTGTGGGTTTTTGGTAATTATTGGAAGAAAATATGTTGAAAGAAAAAATGCTTAATGTTATAGTGTGGAAGTGCAAAATGAAAAGAATGATGAAGAAGTTGCGAAGAATGATCTAAAAAAATTGAAAAAAAAAGGAAAGAAATGAAAAAAGATTGAATAAAAGGTGAGATAATGTTTGTTGGAGTTGATAAGGTTGGGTATTATCTTGATTCGTTGGCAATGTGTTGTTAAACTTCTAGTAGAAGTTTTTGTGGCGTTTGCATCTAATGGCCATAGATGTTAAAGTGTTATTTCCTCCACTAGTTGGTTTTTAGCACCACATTCCATTATATTTTCCTACCCTTACCTTAGCCACACTGCAATCCTTTGTAAGTCCTCATGATCTATATGCATGTTTTCGCCAATTTTAAGGGGATAATGAGACGATAGTCAAGTTTAAAGAAAAATTCTTCATTCGAGTTGATTTGGTATATGTTTGAGTGGAAATTTCATTACCCATAAACACATGAGGGAATGTGTGCTCGACTAAAGTGAGGTTTGCCGAGTTTAATTGAGTTTTGCTTGGGGGAAGGTTTGTGGTTTGCCATGGTGAGTCAAGTTGCGATTACATGAATTTATATGAGGTGTGATTTGAGGTCTATCTTAGTCTAATCTTATAATTATAATATCTTTCATATGCTTGAATTTCATGTTTTGGAGATTGAATGGTTGAACATATAAATCCTGTACAAAAGTTCATCTTACACTTCCCTTGTGAATTGGTTTGGTTTGCTTGAGGACAAGCAAATGTTTAGCTTGGGGGAGTTTGATAAGTGCATATTCTAACATAATTTAGTTGCATATTAGGTGCATTTTCATGTAGCATTAGAGCATTTACGTTGCATTTGTGCATATTTAGGTCCCTTTTCAGAAGCTACGATACTTTCACGGGTTTTTTTGGTCTTTTGATGTAATCTCAGGTACTTTGAACTCCTATTGGAGGATATGACGATTAAGGCACTTGGATGACCTTCAAAACGATATATCATGTGCCCAAAACGGATTGAAAGTGAAGAAGATACACACGACTTTGTGTACTTGTGCGAAATATGATACCTCTGCACCGTTTCACTCATAACTTTTGACACAGGAATGATAATGAGGTAATTCTAACTGGGTTGGAAACTAGACTTCAAGAGCTTTCCAACGATATATTACATGTCTGAAACAAAGCTCTGGATCAAAAGTTATAGCTGTTCAAAGTTGAGCTGAAGCCACTGTCTCGCCCGCACGCCCGTGCGGATATGTGCTCGGCCGTGCAACCTGCAATCAAAAGTCACGAATGTTTCTGCCTTGCTCGCACGACCGAGCAAGATTTCACTCGATCGTTCACGACCCTGCACGCCCGTGCGCGTAGTTGCTTGCCCGTGCAACCTGCTGTAATGTCGTATCTTCCGCATGACCTAACTTATGTCGGTTTATATTAATCTTAGCTTATAAATAGGAATTTAAACATTATTTTGAGGAGTTTGGATGATATATCATCATTATTAGTTTATACTTATGGTTTTTAGAGAGAGAAGTTAGAGAGAGAAATTTGTAGATCTCCATTGTTATCCAAGACTCCACCTTTCTTCCATTAATTCAAGTATCTCTTTTCTTCTTCTTTTCTCCTTGTTTTATATTATGATGTTTTATTATTCTTCTCTATTTTCTTTATTTATTTCAATTATGCTTTCATAGTTTTGTAATCTATGGTTAAGTTGAACCCTAGTGTGAATTAATTCATGATTATACCTTTAAATTCCCAAATTAATTGCTTAATTGTTCTTGCTTAATTGATTGTGCATATTCCAATACTAGATTAGAGACAACTAGTATTGTTATTATTCCATTGTCTTGATCACAACGGGAGTTGGGTTTTGACGGATTTGAATATTTCAATTAAGGACGTGATGTTCTCCACGGGAGTAGGCAGAATGGATTGTTAGGAAGTTAGAGTGTCGCGTTTAATGTCTTTAATTTGCATGATTCCACGGGAGTAGGCTTGAGTGCATATTAGAGAAGCTATAGATACTCGGGAGAGATTTATGGTATTTTATAGGGTATACTTTTCCTTGTGAATATTTAATTGACTAGTTTGGGGTAGGAATTATCATTGTATTAATATATGCTAGTGGGGATACTTAACTATAGAGTCTTTTATTTATAGATTGAATAGTATAGTTAATTCGACCATATTTGATATTAACCTCCTTTAGTCTTACCATTACTTAACGGCTAATCATAGAACAACTTTCTCTCTGTGGGATCGACCCTGACTTACCCTACTACATACTTAGGAGGATTAGTTAGGTTATTTATTTTTGTTAGGTGCGCGACACGCCTATCAGTAACACCTCTAGGTGTGCAGGAGCCCACTAGTAGATATTTTCCTCTTTGGACCCTATCCCGTAAGGATTTGCTTTGGTGCAGAACCGAAGTTCTACCCAAAAGGCCTCCACTTGGTTGAGGTGTCCACCTTTATATAAAGAAGGCTTTGTTCTCCTCAACTTTCGATGTGGAATAGCCAAAATCTTAGGCACATTCTCCCCTCCTATAAAGAGCCTGCGTCCCCGTAGGCACTACAGGACAGCAGAATGGACCCTGGCTCTGATACAATCTGTAACACCCCTAGGTGTGCAGGAGCCCACTAGTAGATATTGTCCTCTTTGGACCTTAACCCGCAAGGATTTGCTTTAAGATCTTGGCTATCCCACATCGAAAGTTGAGGAGAACAAAGCCTTCTTTATATAGAGGTGGACACCTCAACCTAATAGAGGCCTTTTGGGTAGCAATTCTATTTTGCACCAAAGCAAATCCTTGCGGGCCAGGGTCCAAAGAGGACAATATCTATTAGAGTGCTCTTGCACACCTAGGGGTGTTACAGATGGTATCAGAGCCAGAGCCCATTCCGGTGTCCTGTCGAGCCTACGGCGACGCAAGCTCTTTAAAGGAGGGGAGAAGGTGCCTGAGATATTGGCTATCCCACATCGAAATTTGAGGAGAACAAAGCCTTCTTTATATAGAGATGGACACCTCAACCTAGTAGAGGCCTTTTGGGTAGAACTTCGGTTCTGCACCAAAGCAAATCCTTGTGGGCTAGGGTCCAAAGAGGACAATATCTATTGATGTCGGCCACAAGTGATGTGTCCGACAATGAACTTGGGTGTACCCATACACCTATCTTAGCATGGCCAATGATGGCGGAGCAACATTTGAATGCAAAAATGGTGGATGAAGAGATTAAAGTTGGATTAAGAGTTGAGACTTGTAATGGGTAACCAAGAGGGTTTCTTAGATGGATAAGTTTGAGTAAGATGGTTAAGGAACTGATAGAAGGGGAAATGGGAAAGAAGGTAAGGAAGGAAGTGAAATAGTTAAGTGAAGTTGCAAAAAAATCAGTTTAAGAGGAAGGATCATCTTAGCGAAATTTAGAGACTTTATTGAATGAGTTAGAGATGAGGCAAATTTATCCCAATAACTTGTAACCAGTTAAACAAGTTTAATTTTAGTTTTTTATTTTGGGTTTTTTTGTCAGAAAGTACCCAATAAAATACAAGTTTTGTAGGGAATGACCTAATAATTTTTTTTTTTTTGTCTAAAAACACCTATTAAATACTTTCGATTGTTGATAGGAACCAATTTATGAATTTCAGGCCAAAATTACCATAATCCAGCGTTGACTTTTTGCAATTGGTACACCATAACTACATTTGACAGGAATTTTATTGCTTGAAGATGATTTCGCATACAAGTTTTGTAGGGATGTTCGCTAACGTACTTGGGTTATACCCATACAACTAGCCCGCCAGCATCATTTGGGGTCTTGACCGCAAAGGATGTTTGTCGGAGGACGCGAGCAAATGTTGTCATATTTAATTTATGGGAGAAGTTGGTTCGTTGGGTGCCACGTGTCGCTTTAGGGAGTTGAAGGATTTTGAACAGTTAATGATTGTTGTTTTCGAAAGTCTCGCTCATTACTTTATTAGGGTTTAAATATGCTTTGAAGCTTGGCGGAGATCTGGAGAGGGAGTTGAGCGGTTTCTAATCTTAGCCGTTAAATAGGCGTGTATATAGGACTGACTGTTCCTTTTTTCTGATTTTCATCTCATATTTTCCTCTTCTTCTTCTTCTCTAGTTTTCACTGTCGAAACCCTATTTTCGCAACTTTTTCTTGCTCAAAAGCTCTCCTTTTTTTGCTCAAATTGCCTCAAAAAGATACCAAACTTTATTCTGGTTTTACTCTGGGTTTGAAGGTTCGCACTTTTCGGCGACTTTTCAGTCAAAGTTAGAGCTTTCCTTCGCCATTCTGTTCTTGGGTGCTTCGCTCTTTCGTTTCCGGCGACTTTTTTTCTAGGTATTTCTTCCTATTTCTTCTGCACTTTTATTTAAGTTTCTTTGCGTTTCATCATGTCGGACCAGGCTGATAGTCAAAATAATCTTAATGGTGTCTTTATGACCGAGAGTGAGCCTTCCTCCCCCTTGTCCACGAATAAGAGTTTGTCTTCTTCTGATACTAATTTAAATGAGAGAAGAACTAGGTTATTGGCGAACATTCTGCTTACTTTAGACTCGGAAAGAGAGCATAGGTCTAAGTTCCTTAACGACCCTGCGACCCCTGAGGAGCATAACTTGACTATGAGATATTTTGCTGCTAGCTAGAGTGGTGATAGGTAAACACTTAGAGAATTAAGGCATCAAATCCTTGCTAGGAGGACTGCTAGGCATCCTCCTCCTGATGCTGTTCTCGGCCTTGACGTAGTTCCCCTTAGAGAAAATGCCTGGTTAGATAGGAAGAAAATGACGTAGCTCCTCCTGAGGGCTCTATTGTGATGGAATGCCCTCCCGGTCATGTGGTTGTTTACACTCATCATTTTGAGTTTGGGCTTCGCTTCCCACTAGATTCTTTTTTGGTAAGGATTCTTAATGCCTTCAACGTTTGCTTGGCCCAGTTGACTCCCTTAGCGGTTCGCAATTTGATTGCGTATATTTGGACTATCCGCTTTTTGGACTTTCTGGAGACTCTGAACCTGCTCCGCCAACTCCAATGGTTGATAAAAAATGGGTCTTCTCAGCAAGCGGGATGGTGGTCGCTAGCAACTGCCGACAAGAAGATGAAGGGTCAGCCGAAAGTAAGTGGTCTAAAGGGATGGCAGGATGTTTTCTTCTGGGTACAGGTGCCTGAAGATTTTCCTGTGCATCGCCATTTTACTGAACCGCGTCCCCATATGGAACATTTACCCCGATTTTTGCTAAACGGGGATGAATTGACCGCTCTCAGTTATTTCGATAATGAGGATTATGTCTATACTTATAAGGACGGGAGGAAGTCTAAGGTAAAGGAACCCAAGTATTGGCTTCCTCACGCTAAGTATATTCACGGGAACCAGCCTTTGTCGGCCATGTTATTTTGCGACACCCATGAGAATTGTAAGTTTTGTTATCGGACTGGCCCATATGATTTTTTTTAACTGTTTGTTTTCTCATTTGCAGGCTTTTCTCATCTTGATCTTGAGGCTCTTTGCGTCAGCGAGAACTTAGAGCCGACAACCAACCTACAACCTGCTCCTGCAAAAGACTACGAAACCATGCACGGTAACACCCACGGCCGTCGAGGAGGGAACCGTAACGGTCCCCAAAATATCCGTCGTGTATGTGGTGGTGGGAACGTGGGTCATACTCCAATTAAGGCTGCCACCACTGCGACCACGAGCTCTGGCGGCTTGCGTACTCCTGCTGCCGCAATCAGGTCTTGTACCTCTCGCCCTGTTGTAGGGGTGGCAAAACTAGAAGAAGGGCCCACGAACAAACTGAAGCAGACATGTCTGCTAATAAGCTAAGCGTCAAACCTTGGCGGATCTTGCGACCTCTGCCCCTACAAATAAAATCTTTTAGGTGGAGGATCTGGCCGTTAGCGCCGCTTTCGAGGGCCGCGAGGAGCAAGATGTGGCCGCGACCACTGGGCCTGGCAACCAGAGTGGTGCTACCTGGCTCTCGGGCTCTTACTCCACCATATGCTAGAAGATACGGGAGATGATCACAACTCCGAGTTTTTTGTCAAACTTATCTCCCGGAATTTTTTCTCAGTTTGGGGAGTGGATCGAGATGAAGGAAGTAATGCTGAGTGATTCTCTGGCGGCCTCCTTAGCTCGTTGGCCTGTTGTCCCAGGTAAGATTTATCAACCTGAGTGGGACGTCAGGGAAGATGAATCATTGTATGCCGACATCCCTGAGAACGGTGGCATCCTTGCTTATCGGATTTTGAAGGGCATGCAATTGCCGCTGGACTGGCCGACAGGATACATGATGACTCTTGCTGCTAGGCTGGCTCACGACCAGCTTGTGGTACGCTTCCATCCTTGTGCTGTTTATTTCATTTACCCCCCTCTTTTTTTCTAACACTCTTCTTTCCTCTTCGTAGGCCAACAATGCTGCTTTGGAGCTGATTAAGCAGTATGTTGAGTATCAAAAGTTGGCGAATAGCTACATGCAGTCCCTTGAAGTCTGCCAGGACATGCTCAAGAAAACGGAAGAAGACTTGGCGGCTAAAACCGCTGCTCAGTAGCCCTTGGAGGATGAACTGCTGACTTTGAGGCCGCGGGCTGCTCTGTTGCAAGAGACCGAGGCCACTGTTGATGCATTGACTAAAGCTCTAGAGGCTGCCGAGTTTGAAAAGGAGATTGATGTTGCTGATGCTCAGGCCGAGGCTGAGGCTAGGGGGCACTAAAGTTGTTGCTGAATTCAAGGGCTCTGACGAGTATGTATCGGCCCTCCACAAGAGGTATGATGGTGGATGGGCTGCCGCCATGAGATGCGTGTGCAAAACAGTCCCAAGATTTGGCTGGAACGTCATTAAGGACGCTCATGCTGACGACCAACTTCTTACACCCATTGAGGGGGATCCGAAGTTTGCCGACGAGGACGCCATTGCTGATACGGATCCTCGGGCTGTTCCAGAGCAGGCGAATCAGGACGCCCCCCCTCTTGAAGCTTTTGGCGGCCATCTATCAACTCTTCCTGTTCTTCTAACAGTTTATAATTTGTAATCTTTTAAATATTTTAGTTAACACTGAATTCAGCCCATGTCGGCGTTTGTAAACAATGACTTATCTTTTCAAATTGCAAATACTATATTTCAACTGAAAGTCTTTTTATTCGCCGCCATTTTTTTTCTATTATAGTTGGCTGCCAAGCCAGTAGCTTTTATATTATGGAAATGAAGTACCTTTGCGGTTTTGGTTATATCTTGTTATGCTAAGGCTTTAATCTTTATCTTTTTGTTTATGATTGTTATATGGCCGTTAGCATGTTTAACCCGTTGTATGGTTTTGATTGTGCTTGGTCTGTTATTTGACCGCGAATGCACTTGAGCCTGGTATATGGCTTTGACTTGTGCTAGGTCTGTCATATGACCGTTAACGCACTTAGCCTGTTATATGGCTTTGATTTGTGCTAGGTCTGTCATATGACCGTTAACGCACTTGAGCCTGTTATATGGCTTTAGTTTGTGTTAGGTCTGTCATATGACCGTTAACGCACTTAGCCTGTTATATGGCTTTCTAATGTTCATGCCTGTTATGTGGCCGTTAGTATTTAATTTGTTGACCTGTTATATGGTATGTCAATACACGTATATGAAAATAAACAAAGCGATTAATGAAGCGCTAGCAGGAGTTTGTATTATTTATGTAATAGAAAGTGGCTTTTGGCCTATTACATCCTACAAATCAAACATAATATTTCTTTAGGACACTAGCATTCCAGCAATTTTTGAGTTCCTTGTCATCCATGCCCTTTAAAATGAAAGAGCCCGGAGTAAGCTTCTTGGCTATGATGTAGGGACCCTCCCAGTTAGCAGTTAGCTTTCCTTCCGTATGAGCCTTACCAGTGGTTGTTGTTCTGCGTAGGACTAGGTCGCCAACATCTAACGGCCTTTCTAAGACCTTCCTATTGTAAGATTTACTGATTCTATCTTTGTAAGCAGCCGCTTTCAATTCAGCCATGAGCCTTGTCTCTAGTAGGAAGTCCAGGTTTTCTCGAGGTCTTGGTGTTTGATCAGATAAGAGGGCAAACCCACCTCTACCGGCAATATTGCTTCTGCACCAAAGGCTATCTTAAAAGGGCTTTCTCCCGTTGATTCCTTCTCCGTTGTTATGTTTGCCCATACCACGGCTGGTACCATGTCGGCCCATCCCCCTTTAAACTCATCTAGCTTATTCTTCAAAGCATTCAAAATTTGCTTGTTTGTGGCTTCTGCTTGTCTGTTGCTTTGGGTACGGCACATTGCTGAGTAAGCAAATTTAACTCGAAAGTCCGTCAAGAAAGCTTGTGTGGGACGGCAATCAAATTGGACGCCATGGTCAAAGACGATAGCCATGGGAATCCGAAATCTTGTCATAATATTCTGCCAGATGAACTTCTTGACTTGATTTGCCTTAATCTTCGCTGTCGGTTTTGCCACTATCCATTTTGTGAAATAGTCAATTCCCACTATTAGGAACCTCCTACCTCCTGTCTCTGTGGTGAACGGTCCCAAGATATCCATCCCCCACTAAGCGAACGGAATCGGGCACATGATGGGTTGCAAATCGTTGGCAGACCTGTTGATGACAGGAGCATACCTCTGGCATTTGTCGAATTTCTTGACATAGCTTTGAGCGTCATCCAGCATGCTTGGCCAATAAAACCCTGCTCTCAGCGCATTAAACGATAAAGCTTTGAAGCAAACACCCTCGTGTATCTCTTCAAGAATCTTCACGGATTCCCAGGCGGATGCTCATTCCAGTAGAGGCAAACTGAATGACTTCTTGTATAGCTCATCTTGGTATATGATATACCAATTCGCTTTTCGTTTCAGTTTTTTGGCGGACATGAGATCACTGGGAAGCGTCCCTGTCAGCTAGTATGCCACCAACTCGCTGAACCATTCCCCTTGTTGGTTTATGCTGTTGACGGTCACAATATTTTCTGTGATGCTTTTCTCTTTTAAGACATCTACTGCGACGGTCCTCTCAATATTGAATGAGTCAGAGTTGGCTAATTTAGACAGTGTGTCCGCTTTCGTATTCTCAGCCGTAGGTATTGCTTGAATTTCAAAATGATTCAATTGAGCAATCATTTCCTTGGCTTTTCTACGTACTTTTGCATGTTGGCCTCTCTTACTTCAAACGCTCCTTTTAATTTCCCGCTTACCAACTGCGAGTCTATTTTCAAAGACACACTTTTTGCACCTGCCGCCAAGCACATTCTTAGACTGGCAATAGCTGCTTCATATTCAACTTCATTGTTTGATGTTGGGAAGGAAAATTTGATAGCGTACTCGTCGGTATTTCCTTCTGGGCTTGTCATGACAATTTCAGCCCCAGATCCGCTAACGGCAGAAGAGCCGTCAACCTCCAGTAGCCAAGTTTCTTTTTCCTTCACCTCTTCCTCTTCATATGAAGCTTCCACAATTAAATCTGCCAGGGCCTACACGTTGATGGCGGTCCTGGGCTTGTACTGTATATCATATTCTGACAATTCAATGGCCCATTTCAGTAAACAGCCAGAACTATCCATTTTATGCAAGGCTTTCTCTAACGGCTGATTTGTTAGAACTTGGATGGGATGACAATCAAAGTATGGGCTAAGCTTCTTGTGGCAATTATCACAGCTAATGCCATTTTCTCGACCAGCTGATAACGGCTCTTAGGACCGTTGAGAATGTGGCTGACGAAATATATTGGCTGTTGCCTCTTCTCTTTTTCCACCAATAGGACAGCCGCGACTGTTTTGGGCGAGGCCGAGATGTACAACTGTATTGTGTCCCATGTATCAGGCCTTGTGATGGTGGGTAAGCTTTTTAGATGTTCGTTGACCGCTAAGAACGCTTTGCTTTGTTCCTTACCCCACTCGAACTTCTTATTTCCCCTTAGCAGCGCAAAGAAAGGCAAAGCTTTGTCTGCTGATTTTGAGATGAATCGAGTGAGGGCCACCATTCTTCCCGTCAGCCTCTGGATATCTTTAGCACTCTTTGGCTCCGGCAAGTCCATGATGGCTCGAACTTTATGTGGGTTCCCGTTGATTCCTCTTTTGCTTACCATAAACCCCAAGAAATTTCCAGCCCTTACTCCAAAGACACACTTCTTCGGGGTAAGCTTCATCCTATATTTTCTCAAAGTGCTGAGAAAGTCTATTCGAGGTCGCTTAGGTGTTTGCTGTCAGTTTTGCTTTTAACAATGGAATCGTCAACGTACACCTCTATGTTGCACTCCCTCTGATCTGCAAATACCTTATCAGCCAGCTTTTGATAGGTTGCTCCTGCATTGCGGAGCCCAAACGACATTGCCTTATAATTGTATACACCACAATCCATGATGAACGCTGGTTTTTTCCTGTCGGCCTCCAACAAGCTTATCTGGTGATAGCCCGAGAATGCATCCATGAAGCTCAATAGTGCGTGACCGCTAGTGGAGTCCACCAACTGGTCTTTTCTTGGAAGAGAATGGCAATCTTTTGGGCAGGATCTATTTAAATCCGTGAAATCTATGCACATCCTCCATTGGCCACTAGCCTTTTTCACCATGACCACATTGGCCAACCATTCTGGATAATCACACGGCTCAATGAAATCAGCCGCCAACAGCTTATCTACTTCTTCTTTGATGGCCTTGTTTTTCTCAACTGAAAAATTTCGCTTCTTTGCTTTATAGGACGGATTATGTTGTTGATGTTCAGACGATGTACCATCACGGTCGGGTCTATTCCAGCATCTCATCTGCCGAGAACGCAAAGACATCAGCGTTTTCTCGAAGGAGAGTCACCAGGTTGATTCTGACCTCTAGGTCCATGTTAGTTCCGACAGCGACTGTCCTTGGCAGATCTCCAGCTAGCATTGCTTGTTTTGTTTCCCCATCAGGCTTGGGTCTTGGCGTATCATCAGGCCTAGACTCCATCTCTTCCATGGATATTTCCATCATTTCTTCATCCACCTTCTCGGATTCTGCTTCATTTGCCAAAGCTTTCGTCTGAGCTCGCCTAGCTTTTTGAGTTGGCGGATTCAATCTTCTTGTCGGTTGCTTTAAAGCTGTAAGATAACATGATTTTGCCATCTCCTGATTTCCTCTTAATTTTGCTGTCATCTCAAGATTGGATACGTACAGCATTGTCCGATGGTAAGTAGACACAACTCCTTGGACGTCATGAATGAATGGGCATCCAACAATAGCGTTATAAGCTCCCGATACGTTTACTACCAGAAATTCTCCCATTACATCTCTGGCTTCCTCGTCTTCTCTAACCTTGACTGACAACGTTATAAGACATTCCAGAATCACTGACGCTCCCGTGAACCCTATCACCAGGTAGCGGACATGCTTTAGATGTTCTCGGCCAATCATTAGCTTCTCAAAGGTTGAGAAATAAAGTTTGTTTGCAGAACTTCATCCATCTATAAGGATTCTATGAATCAAACAATTTGATACTTTCAAGGTGACCACCTGAGGGTCATCTTGGGGGTAGACAACATGCTTGGCGTCCTCCACTGTGAAAGACATGGCTGGCATCACTGGCGGCTTTCTCCATTGGATACTTTCGTTGAAGTTTACTTGATGCCTGAACTCTTTTAGGCTTGCCTTAGCTCCATTCACGCTACCACCATGAATAGGGTTGCCGCTTATGACATGGATTTCTCCAATCCGCAATTGAACATTCTGGCTGTTTGGCTTTATCAAATCTCCATCCTTTGACTGAGCCTTGTACTGAGTGAAGTAACCTCTTCATATCAGATCCTCCTAGTTATCCTTTAAATGCCTACAATCCTCAGTCAAGTGACCGTGATTGTAACACCCCGAAATTTCGCTCCTAAATTTTCGTGTTATTTTAACCTTCATTATTATTTTACGTTAAAATTAGAATATTTTGCTTCTTAAAAATATTATATCTTATGTTATTTGTTTTTTTCAACTTTCAAAATGTTATATTTATATTATTTATTTGATGAGAAATTATATATTTTCTAGTATTTAGAAATATGTGTTTGAGTTAGTATTTTTATTTATTCGATTTGAACTTGTCTGGACCGTGCGCACGACTTTTTAATGTGAAGTTTCAAGCTCCTAAAAGCTGTCCACAATATCAGTATATTTGAAGCATTGGAGAGACCTTTTGATTACCTTATAACTCCCTTGTAACCCCCCACTTTAATTCCCTTATTTTGGCTTTGTAACCCCCTTTCAACATCTCTTCTTATCCTTCTTTGGAGCTGTTATAACAGCATGATTTACTGTCCATAATCTTCCATTTCATTCGTCCATTTCAAGAGGGGAAGAGAAAACAAAAAGAAGAGTAAAGTTCATCCCGGATTTCCCTGTTATACCTTCACGAAAATAACGATATCTGGAGATATAACCGTTGGATCGTCTTCAAATTTGGATAGCATGTTGATAACATCTTATTCGTCACTGTGACCGGAGTGATTTGGAATCCGAGTTTCAGATCATCGGGAATCATGGTCAGAACAGAACAGTACATAATGAACATGCAAGTAATTGGAGGTCTTCAAAGGTAACTAATGGCGTTCCTAGAGCAATTAGTATTTCTATAGGAACTATGATTGTTTTTAATAGTTGAGTGGGTTAGTATCATGCTAGGAATTTGGTTAGGAAAAATTATGTGTTTAAGTGTGTAGTTTTCTTGCCAAATTCATGAGATTATTGTTTGATAATCATAATTATAATTACTTTGTTTTTTTTTTTTTTTTTGCTATGCTCATATTTGTATAGTTCTATTTCCATGATTAACATGAGTTATGATGTTTGTATAACCTTGTTTCTAAGCCTGTTTTAAATGAAGTATAAGGTGTGTTAAAGGTAGATCGTTGTGAGTTATGTTGGTGAGGTTTGGAAGTGTTTGTAGTTGGCATTGGAGCTCACTATTGTTGCTGCCAAGTAATTGTGGTCTCTTGTTATTAGTGGGTTGTTGTTTTGTCTTTTGTTCTTCTTTATTTGCTTGCTAGTTTTGAGATGCTGTTTTTTTTTTGGTTTGATCAGTGATAGGATCATGAATGTAATGCTTGGTAGAGCAGGTGGATGGCACGAATCATGTGTTTGTGATGTGTTTAATTAATTTTTAGTTTTACTATTAAATGATTTCATGATATGCTTAGTGGTAATTTCATGATCATTTCTTATTATCGCCGCTTCCTATGGCTAGCTTCTTACGTGTTGTTGTTTGTGAGCTATGTGAGGATATATTATGGCATTTTGATAGTGATTACTATAACTCACATATTATTATGTAAGATCAGGCGATGCTCATGTTCGATACTTTAGTATCCATGTTCTGTACTTGAGATAATATCTATATGACTATATATTTGATTAAGTTAGTTTTAGTATTATAAATGTGGTTATGTTATATTTGGCATGTATGATGAACTATTATGGCTATGCTTATGCTTACATGAGTTGGTATACTATATATCATAAGTGATTTAGTTTTATTTTCACCGTGGTTGGGTTAAATTGTGTTTTCGAGATAAAATTATTATTATTATTATTATTATTATTATTATTATTATTATTATTATTATTTTGAGAAGAATGTTATTTTGAATTGAAATTCTTGGGTTGCGATCCTAGATTTCTGCTGATTTGGTGTAAGGCCTTAAGAGCAACCTTGTTACTTGATGATTGAGTATTATTTTATTATTATTATTGTTTGAGAGCAAGATTATCCAGAGGGACGTAATCTCGAGGTGAAGAACATGCAGACCATAGGACGTAATCCTAGGTATACCTTGGTTTTGTTGTCGTCCGGGAGGTCGGTGGGGACGTAATCTTACACCGCATCGGGAGTATGGCCATTCTTAGACACAGGCAGTAGGGAACGTAACCCATAGGCTGTCTGGAGGTTGTCTGACATTACCAAAGGATGTGGGTTGTCCACTAACGTTCAGCTCTCTCTCTCAAACTAATTATACTATTTTTTATTACTTTAAACTTTGATGGTTTATGGTATTGATACTTGAGTTTATAAATATAAGTTGTTTATCCATTTTTTTTTTGTTATCTTTACTCTATTTATATTTAAGCATTCTGTATTATCTTTGTTTAAGTATTTATTTGGTTATTTGAAGTATTATCTTTGTTTAAGTATTTATTTGGTTATTTGAAGTTTACTTTTGAGATGTTTTTGTGGGACTTAATTAGTAAGGCTTTCATAACTCTTATATGGATCCTAATTGGGCTGGGAGAGCTGTTAGTTACTCCCCACTGATTGTGGATGTTTGTTGATATATTTTGCAGGTGATTATTTCGTGTTATGGGAAGTGAGAGAAAGACTATTTAGGATTTTAGAGACATTTTATTTTATTTTATGTTGTCTATATTGAAATTATGAGGTTGTTTTGCCTTTTTTTTGGATATCTTGGATTAGTATAATTGGGTTTTACTTTTATTTAGTTTAATTTAACCTTTGTTGGAATGACATTTCCGTCATGCGATATTTCCGCTATCGCCATTTCTTTAATAAAATGTTCTATTTTGTTTATATCATGTTTATAAAATGACGGAGTGTTACAGTGATCACCGTGAAAGTCATACCACTTGCTCTTGTCACGATTTTTATGGAACATCTGCTTTGGACATTGCCATTTATCATTGTCTTTGTTCATTATGAATATCTGAGCTCTAGATGTTGTGAGATGAGTGTATGCATCAAATTTTTCTTTGCATTCACCCTTCTCGCGGTCATTTTTCTCACGGTCATTTCCCTTCTTGACCACATTTGATTCTTGCTTTCTTTCATCTTGACTGCGATCATTTCCGCGACCCTTCTATTTCTTCTGCTTCTATTCCTTCCTTTTTTCAGGCTTTCAGAGCTGGCTGCTCGCGGCCTTATCAAACTCTTCACCCCTAATGAAATCACTTGCCTTTCCCAAAACTGGCCCTAGAGACGTGAAAGTCTTACAGCCTAGGTAACTTCTGAACGCGGACCCCTCTCTCAGCCCAGTCATCAAAGGTAGGACGGCCACGTCTTGCTACAGATGAGGAATAGTGACCGCCTCCGCATTAAAACGACCAATGACGTCTCGTAGACTCTCGGTCTCACTTTGCTTGATAGATAATAATTCGTCAGTCGTGCGCTTACGGCGCCTGTTGCTTACGAAATGAGTGCTGAACATAGATGAAAGGTGAGAAAAACTAGAAACGTTACCAGCCTTGATACTCTTAAACCATGTCTGGGAAATCCCGGTCAGGGTGGATGGGAACACCTTATACCAGATGGTGTCTACTTGGGTGTACACACTCATATGCCATCACACTTGCAGGACGGCATCTTGATCCTAGGCATGGGGTATTTCTAGAATGAAGGGAGAGGACTTTGGCTTGATCAGTAAGTGCCTACTAGCCGAATAATTGCTAGCACCATTGGTGTTGTAATCTCGACGAGATTGGCTTTGATTCTCATCCTCATAATTGTTAAGATCTTCCGTCTCCAAAATAGTCTCTTCGTACTCTGGATCATCTATTTCTCTTTCCATCTGGCGTCGCTCTTGAGTGAAGGTACGCATTTTCCTTATAGGCGTACCATCAGCGTTTCGAGCGGCCATGGCCGGTGTCCGCTTACAAAGTTGACCACCTCTTGCATTAGGAATAGGAGTGTTATTAGGCTAGGGAGTGCCCGTTAACATCTGGATGAAAGACGCTACAGTTTGCAGCTGCTCAGGAGAGAATTGACTTAATTGAGCCAAACTGAGTGGGGCACCACCAGTGTTTACCTGATATACATTGTTCTCAGGAGTTTGCTGCACGTTGTTGTTCTCGGTCACCTTGGGGTTGAACTGTGGGGCACCAAGTGGTTCGGTAGTAACAGGGCGCGTGGACCCTTGACCGGCTTCGAACCTTGGTGGAACACGGCTGTCATTGTTTGCTTTATCCATGATAGCGTTCACAAAGATGGGAGGCCCCCTCCTTCTAGCGCCAAGTTGTTCCGGTATAGAATGGTTGGTGGTCAGGGAAGAGTCCGCCAAAGATTGGAGTTGGTGTCCGCTGGTGAATAACTGTACAGGAAGCAATCGTAAACTACCCTCGGGGGGGATGCGAGGAAACCCCCTCCGACGCTCAAGTCAACACGTGTCGAAATAGGATTTAGAGAGAGAAAGTATATAGAGAGATAAGAATTATGAGTGTGAGAGAATGTACATGCAGAATAGTACTAGTGGGGTATTTATAGAAGTACTATTCCTCTGACAGGGTACATAATCCTTTTACACGTGCATGGCTATGGTACGCCTGACACAAGGGAAGATTCCTCTATTTTGTCTTGTTAGGCGACCGACAACGTTGTCGGACCACTTTAGTGAACTGACTTGTTAGAGCTGTAGGCGACGTTTTACATGTTCGCGTCCTTCATAGTGTTCGTGGACCTCTCCGGGATGTCCGTTAACGTACTTGGGTTATACCTATACAGTTAGCAAAGTAACTAGTATTGCATGTTCATAGTAAAAGTAGGCCTGTATGTATGGATTTTTTAGGTTAATCTCAGTTGTTTTTGGACCAAAGCTACTCATATGTTACCTACTGTTATGATTATGGTTTTGGTTGTTAGCTACTGATAAGTTGGCTACTTCTGTGTTTAATTTCTATGTTGGAACTTTTAGTATGGTTTTGGTTTTTACCTACTGATGCCATTGATTTGGTTGGTTGAATTGTAGTATGAATTTCAGACTTGCATTTGGTAGCTCAAACATTGTAGCTCAATGTTTTTGGGTTTAATAAACAAATGCGTTTCACTGCATGCTATGCTTTGTTGCTTATGTTTCACTTCAGGTGTTGTAATCTAAATTTTAGACATGTTTTGTTTTGTGATCAAGTATGTATGATCCGAATTTCAGGCATGGATGCATGCTGAGCTGAATAGAGCGGAATGAGAAAAGAGAAAAGAAGATGAAAAAAATCGAAGAGAGAAAGCAAGGATTTTATAGGAGCTTTAGGGTGAGGGAACTCACATGGTTTTGGGGGAAAAGAGCTTAGAGTGCTCATGTTTAACACAAAGGAATTTAATTTAACCTTAATAATTCGGACCCAATGGAAATAACCCTGAAAAATGCAATTAAGGTCACGGTTGGTAAAAGAGGGTCATGTTTGATTTTTTTTTGAATTGAAAAGAAAGGAGCTTATCAGTGAGAGTCCTATTAAATAAAATCAATTTGTTAATTTATTTTTTCTTACTCTTTTCATTATAGCTACCACGGGACATGTACGTAGCTGGAAAAGAAATGTGGGGCTCCATGAGTGATAATGTAATTATTATATCTGAAGCTTCCTCCGTTTCGCGAAGCTCGTAACTATATTAGACTTTTACACTATTCATACATTTCCTTTGAGTACATCATTTATCTATATAAAAATAACAATTCTTACTAGATTAGATATTATTGGATTAGCCTTAATGTATAATTCTTAAAATTGATTTGGGACTACAAAGTGCAAAAAGAAAAATATATTTTTTGGTCATGAGGGATGCGGTTTTGATAAAAATTGCAGCCCTTTATCCATTAAGGGCTGCAGTTTTGAAAGAAAACCGCAGCCCTTAATGGATAAGCGGTTGCGAATTCCATCAAAACCGCAACCCTTAATTACTGAGGGTTACGGTCAATAACAACAGCCCTTCAAAATTGTAAAAGGCTGCTACACCAACGGTTGCTGTCAAAAAACGCAGCCCTTTGGCCACTTTTGACCGCAGCCCTTGGCCTTTTTTCCTCTAGTGCCCCTAGCTTGATTTTTTTATGTCTAGCCCTTGGCCTTTTTTTTTTTTTTTTTTTTTTACTCTGTGCGTTTTCTTTTACTTTTGCTTTTTGCTTTTTTCGCACTTAGAATGTTTTCAATCTTTTGTTTGTGCCTGACATTGATTTTTTTTTTTTTCCTTTTTTTGTAATGAAGCTTGCACACAAGTTTTTGTGGTTTTAGGGTATCGGAAGGTTTGAAGGCTTTTTGCGGAGCATTGAATGGTTATGGTGGCTTATGGAATTTTAATTCTTGGTTGTATGAAGATGATTTATAGAAGGTGATGGCTTTTTGGAGCTGATGAAGGAGAAGGAAATAACTCATAACTCGAAGTATGTCCATAATTTATTTTTTGATTTTTTTGTATTTTTGTATTTTTTATTATTCTAGGTCATTAGATTGATTTAAATTTCATCATTGAATTTGAAGCATAACAAAAAATGGAAAGCCAATGAAAATGAAAAGAAAATGCAATTGTTTTATTATTTTAAATTAAATAAAACATAAGCCTGATAAATTATTAAAGCCCTAAATGACATAATTCGACAAGGAAGAAAATAAAAGAGCTAGGGGATGGACTCTATGATTCAACCCAGAAAACTAGTGGTAAATATCTAAGCCCCCTGCACTGTAGAGACGATGCCAAAGGGGTTGTTGTTGTTGTTGACTTTTGCTGCAGGCGGGATTAGAAGTCCACCATCATCAACGATATCCTGCAGAGCATTCTTTAAGGCCCAACCTCGCTCCTCTACTTATCTTGGCCCTAGTTGGAGACGATGGGGTCGATCCATGGTTTTTCCTTCCTTTGTGCCGCATTTCGCTCAAAGGGTTGAAGGGCAGCAGCTAAAACAATCATTGCAGCAGCCTGCAATGATAGCCTTGAAGATAAAGAAGCAAGTGGGCACACAAATGTTACATGTCGTTCCCTTCATGATATTTGTAGTATGAGTTGGGATTTCATTTCGGAGATCGCTTCTCAGGTGTAGCGTCTGGAGTAGGTCCAATAGGCTTGAGTGCTCCTATAGATCCTATTGAAAGCTTCTTCTAAAGTCATGCCCAGGAGAGTGAAGGTTCTTTGGGGCTTTCGCGTCTAATAACCAATATCTTTAGTGATTAGGGCATTTATTTCATTGCTCTTGGAGCTTAAAGGGTTCTTACTACTCTTCTTGAAAGAGTTGTTATTATATCCCTTATTTTTAGAGGCTTAGACCTCTTCCTCAATCAGTAAGCCCACCTTGTAGACCTTCGTGAAAGACTCTATAGGTTGGAACTTAATGTGATCTTCGTGCTTAGATTGCAAGTTACTGATAACTAGTCGGACATGATCCTCTTCAGATGTCATGTTAGTCATTTGTGCAACCTTTTCCTTTCATCTGTTAAGGAAGGTGACGAAGTCTTCATTAGGGTTTTGTTTAGTTGACTACAACTCACAACAACCGATAGGAAGCTGAATATTATATACATATTACTTGCGGAACTCTTCTATAATGTAGTCCTAGTCATTCAAACTAACTTAGTTCAGTGATCTGAACCACTTGGATGTATGTTCATCCAAGGTTAAGGGAAAGACATAAGCAAACATGTCCTTCTTCCTCAATTGTTAGTTTCTCTCTCAGCATTTTGATCTGTTTGTCTCGTTCCTCAAGACGAAAGTTCATCAGTTGGACCTGAGCCATGATGGCATTGAGTTGTTGAGAAGTTTCAGACGACTCATCTGAAAAAGTGAGGATTCGTTTGATGAGTCCGAGAGTGGGTTGACCTTTTTCCCTCTCCATTGGACGTCTCCAAGTTATATAACCTCACGACCTGTCCTCAACAGAAATCGAATGGACCTCACTTGTAAGTTTTAAGAAATGATTTTTGAAATAGGAAATATAAATGAGAAATGGAATTGGGAAATGAGAAATGAGAAATGGAAATGAAAAAATAAAAATGGAAATGGGAAATGGGAAATGGAAAATGATAATGGCAAATGGAAATGGGAAATGATTTTGAAATGGAGAATTTCAAATGGATATGGTTTTGGACGAGTATGGACTTGACCATAACGTTGACATGGGCCAAACTATATGCATATGCAGACATGGACTTTATTGGACTATGCAAGCAGACTGGACTCAATGACTGGGCCTTGGAGAATACTAGACTTTGAACTTACAGGTACAGTAAGCAGACTAGGCTGAAAGAAGATTGCCTATGTGGACTTAAGGAATATATACTAGACTTTGAACTTATGGAGAGTAAGCCGGCTAGGTGATAGGTAAGGCTAGACTTTGAAATTATATTTAAAATAAGTAGGCTAGACCTAACATTGACTGCACGTTAAACTTACGGGAGAGTAAGTAGGCTAGGCAATAAGGAAGGCTAGACTTTAAACTTAGATTTAGAATAAGTAGACTAGACCAAAGGGTGACTATACTTTGAATTAATAGGTTAGTAAATAGGCTAGACAATAACGGTGACTAGGCTTTGAACTTATGGAGGATAAGCAGACTGGACACTAGGGGAGACTAGACATTGAACTTACATTTAGAATAAGCATGCTAGACTCGAAGATTGGGCCATTATGGACATAGGGAGGAGAAGCTTTGCTGATCTCGAGGATTTTAGCCGTTATGGACTTAGGGATGACTAGACTTTGAACTAACATTTAGAGTAAGCAGACTAGACCAAAAGGTTGATGGGTTTTAAAGTTTGGACTTTGTGCTATATGGGTTTTGGACTTGGATTTAACTAGGCTTATATAGAGATGCAAACTAGACCTAAGATTAGGCTTTTATAGTCTTAAGACTTGGTTAGGACTTACATGGAGGGCTTACATGGAGATGCAACTAGGCATATGGTATGAATTGGGCCTTTTTAGTCCTAATACTTGACTAGGGCTTACATGGAGATCCAAACTACACCTAGGGTATGATATGGGTGTAAATGGACCTAAGCTTTGGATTGGACTGATATTAGACTTACATTGGAATAATGGGCTGAAATTAGCTTAGATTAGACCTAGATTGGGCCTAAGGTGGATTCTAATGCTAGTGAGCCTAATACGAAAGCAAGGACTCAAATGGGCTAATATGAATGTATGTGGATTCTAATGCACATGGGCCTAAAATGAGTGCAAATGGATTGGAATGGATTAAAGATGTTTGGTTGATTGAATTGGGCTTAGAATTTTAAAATTCATTTAGGAAAAGGACCCCTTTGTTTTTTCTCTTTTATTGGAAAAGATGATGAATGATTAAGAATAAAGTAATTTTTGAAAAGATTTTTTTGTACGTATGGTAGGATGATGATAAGTAAATATTTTCGAAGATAGAATAGAGAAGGGTGTAATAGGATAGATTTTTAAAAAGATTATTTTAGCTTTTTGAAAATGATGGAATATGATGGGATAGATATGTTGGGAAATATTGTTAGATAGAACGGATAAGATGGGACGAGGTAGACATGTATGACGACTCGAACTCTATCATGATCACTTATCTAGATATACTTTTTGGAATAGACTCAACTTGAGGTAATATGTATGAAAAGATCGATTATTATCTTTGAATTAGGTGAGTTTTTTATAAAACAATATGAACTAAAAGTGATCATGAATGATGATGCGAAGATAAATCGAAAATCGGCAAATAAACCCACAAAAACTTATCACAGACAAGCTGTGAAGCTTGCGCCACGCACAAGGGAGTTGCGTGCCACGCAAGCAACGTGCCCTTAGGGCAAGAAACTTGTGTGCCACACAGGCTGGTGCTCCAGGCGCAGAAGGCTTATGTGTGACACAAGCTTGGTGCGTTTGGCGCATCGGTTTTGTAGAGGGGCTTTTTGTTTCATCGATGTATTGGTAGTTTTTCGATGCTTTCTAGCCTAATTCAAGGGGAAATACGAGGAGAAAGCACGTTGATATGGCAGACAAACCATCAAGGATGTCATAAAGGCAAGAAAAGTATGCAGTTCTCATGCTGGAGTCAAGATCTACGTTTAAAACTATGGTCAGATTTAGATCAAGGTTTAGAAGGGTGACTAAGAGATTGATCCCACGCTTCGTACCTTTTCTTAAAAAGATGGCCACGTGTAAGACGCACTCCAGTTCTGAAGTCAGGAGCAAGAGCACAATGCCATGGTTTGATGGGTTTGCTTATAAGATCCAACACTATCACAGAGGAAGCTTTTTGGAAGGACAAAGCGCAAACCCCCCGGGGGGTAGGCTCACGCATAGAACATGCGCTAATGAGGCAAGGACAATTTTCCTTACACTGGCATCGAAAAAAAGCCATGCTTGTGCAAAACTGTAATGTTATTTAATGGCATAAAACAAGTATGAATAGTAATTTTTGAGTTTCATCCACCATTAAAAATTAATATTTCAATAATCCTCCCCATTAGAGTCGCCAAATTGAAGGCGTATTTTTATTGCCTACGCAGGATGAGCGTGTATTTGAGTACCTCATTGTGAAGGTTATATTGAAAAATGTTTTGAATTGAATAAGTTGTCAACAAGTATTCAAAGGAAGACTCGTAAACCTAATTGGATATTAAGAAATCCTAGGAAAAAAACTAGGGACTCATAAACCTAATTGGATGAGCGTGTATTTGACTACCTCATTGTAAATTTTCCCATCATGACTTCATAACTAGTCAATGAACCAAAGATTGAGTTCGGTGGTGAGGGTACGAATATGATTAGGAATCAAATCTGCCTATTAATGGCCTCTACTTAATATTGATTCATGTCAAAATTTATGTAATTAACAACCACTTAATATGTTAATGCAACCTAAAATTAATCTGTCGGTTCATTAAACACGCAAAAGATAAGTTTTTGGTGGCATGTTATTATGCAATCATATATATTACTAGGATCCCAATTTGATTGTCCAATTATCTTAGTAGGTGTTAGAACAATTCTTTAGCTCTTGATTAACAATAATAAACTTGTGCAGTGATGAAAGCATTAAATCATACAGGCATGCATATGAATATATAATATAGAAAATAAATGAAAGGGGCGAGATTTAAAGAAGAGAAGAATATAAAGTAGAGTGTGAATTCTTTGAATATATACATCATGACTAGTAGATTGTTAGTAAAAACAAGTGATTAATTGGAATTGACCCTCGGGAATTATATCTTTGTCATCCGGGTCTTGTATTACGATCTACAGAATGAGCAATCTTGATGCTCGAATGGAATTTGAGTAGATTCGAGTATAAGCTTCAGTGTTTGAATGTATGTAGAGAGTGTATGTATTATGAAGTATTGAAGCGTAGGTATGCCCGTCCATGACATTTTGGAGGCCCTAGGGCGAAATAAGAAAACTAGGCCCTCCCCAATGTCACCTACTATCTTGACGTATTAATGGTCAAAGTTTGGTTGAATATGGTTTCGTAGCCTATAAAATATGGATTCATTTTAGCTTACATTTTTTTCAAGATACCCACAAGATTAATAGTTAATTGGTTATGTTTTTATGAATTGTCTTCCTAAATTAAGTCATAAATTGATGCTTCTTAATTTATCAGGTCATCCTCTTCATTAAGTTGTCAGTTGGAGTCTGGGTTTTGGATTACGAAATTGTGTAAGCGCTTTGGCCTTTTCAATTACTTCTTTAATATTTTTCTAGGTTTGAATAGTGAAAAAAGAAAAAGAAAACAATATAATCCCTCACTTTTCAATAGTTCCACTTTGACATTTGCGTTTTTTTATTAACATCTAATATATTTGACTAACTTACTTTGTTTTTTTTTTTTTTTTTTTTCCGACGGGAGTAACTTACTTTATTGATTCGCACAATTTTGTAAAATCGAACATTTTGAATGTAATATACATTGAGATAAATTTAATAACATTTCATGTTCACATTTATTCTTATATATTAGTAACTTTATAGTCATACTAGAGTAAAAGAATAATGTAAACATAAAATGTAGACAATTATATAAAATCGAAGGGGGTGTGACATAACAAAAACATAATCACTTTAAATGAGAGGAGAAAAAACAACTTAATAAAGATTACTGGAAACTAAATAAACCAAGAAAGAAAAAAAAAATTGAAAACTGAATCTATTTTAAAGTCGTTGAAAACAAAGACAACCAAAAAGAAAAAAATAGAAAGTTGAAGGGCACAAAACTGTAATTTTGGAGTGAGTGAGATTCGAACCTGGGATGTAGAAATTCAATGATATCAATCCTTATGTCACTCGTGAACCAATGACCTAATTGTATTTGTAAATGTAGTGTGTGCAGGACTATTTATAATAAAACAACAAATTGCAAAAACGATAATTGGGCCTTTTCTCCCTGGGCCCTGGGCGGGCGCCCCTCCTGTCCAGGCTCAGGTACGGGCCTGAGCGTAGGGAAAAAGTATCAAAAAATTTCGAAGAAGACCCAGCCATTTATAAGAAAATGAAACCGAAAACGACGCGAAGATCATATAAACGAAAACCGTGCGTCAAATGCACGGCTTATGTGCCCAGCACACTTGTGTTGCGTTTTTCCAAATTATGTACGGCATCAATGTTGCATGAGAGCAATATGTGTTGCGTTAGACGCAATGTTGATCTGACCGGTTTTTTGATCGTTTTAATATTTTTTTTATCCATGACGATATTGTATCTTTTTGAAATCCGAAATTTGCTATCTTTAAGAATAAAAATATGATTTTCGAAATATCCTTTAAAATTAATTTTCGGGAATAATTAATATTACAATGTTAAAAATATAATTAATTATCATGAATAATTAATTGGGCATTAAAAATTAGGCTTCAATTTGATAACTAGACTTTATATTTTCGAAACACTTTTGGGCTTAGCTCGTTTGATTGCTCTTCCTTTGGACCGGATCAATCAAGACAACGGTATGTTTCATCATTTGGTACTACATTGGGAGACACGATTTTGTGTCGACAAGAGTTTTTTATGTGGAACTTAGGCCATTCTTATTTAAATTTCCTTAATTAGCTTATGTATAAACAACCCTCTGTCAATTGTTTATTGAAAAAATGGATATAAATTCATACTATGAAGTACAACAAAAAATACATGTTACAATTGTTAAATAAAATTAACTTTGGTTACCAAAGTGAAAAATCCAATACTGAAGGTTATCATTGAAGATTTCTCTTTCGATTTCACCCAAAAATTTTGTAAATTTTGTAGTTTGAAATTTCAAATTTTCATTATTTGGATTTAGGTCGAGTTAATTTGCTTAGAGCACATATTGATTATGAGGGATACTCTCTTTATTGTTGCATAAGAAAATTCTTTCACTAGAACAAGCATAGGCAAAAGGTCAAGGGCAGAAAAAGTAGAGAAGAGGAGAGCAAAAATGAGCTTGTCGACGGCGTTGTATCTGGCCTTAGCTACCGTAAATCTCTCTTAGAAGTAATGGAGCCAAGAATTTAAATTTGGGGGTGTACCAAGAAAATAAAAGATACTCAATATAAAAAATTCAACGCAAAAAATATTGTTTGGTATTCAGTGTTTTCCACTTTTCCCATTGCCTTTGAGATTTCATTTTCTTGAACATAAATTGTCGAAAATCGGATTATTATCCCATTATTCTTTGATTTTTCTCATCTACGCGTGTCACTCATCACTTCCTTTTCAACATTCAATACATATATAAACTAACAATATGTCTATATGAAAATCAACCAACAAATACTAATAGATATTACTAATTCACCATACAAATTAATTAGCAATACCTAATTTCATACTTTCGTTTCAATTACCATCATATTATTGATTTCATAAATTACCATCCTATTATTAATTTGATAAATTAACCAATACCTAATTTCATACTTTTATTCCAATTTCATAACTTAACAACAAATTATATTAATCACATATTCAATAATTCATAATTCACACAATTACACAGATCCACAATTTATATATAATTCAACCAAATAAGATTTTAAATATCCAGTGTAGGAAATTAATAATGTTCAATACAATAAATTTTCTTAGATATATATACTCGGACATGGTCGACAGGGTGTCGGACTGTTGCATGTCGCTGGTGGGCGGTTGGTCCTGTGGGCCTGGTTGCACTAGTAGAATAAATGTTAATTACAGCGGCTGAATTTCGGCGGTTTTACCAATACGCAGCAGTAAACCGCTTCAAAAGAAAAGGAAAAATCGAAAATTAACCTATTGATGCGGTTCTGTGTCGAAACCGCATCAATAGATGTCAACGGGAATTTTTTAAAAATTCGTTGACTGGTTTGACAGATCTATTGCTGCGGTTCCTACCCAGAACCTTAGCAATAGATTAAAATATTACTTTTTCTACCAAGTTTTAATCTATTGCTGCAGTTTGTGTGGGAACCGCAGCAATATGTAATTTGATTTCATAAAAGCAGCTAGGGTTGGCACACACTACTCCTCCTTCCTCATTACACCAGCCGTTTTCACTCCTTCACTCTATCTCCTCCTTCATCTTCATATCTGCTCCTCTCACACTTCACTCTTCCTCCCTCTCTCACTCCACCAAACAACCGCCGCTGCACCTCCCTCCCTTCACACAGCCATGGCGAAGTCTTCCTCCTCTCTCATTTCACCCACTCCCTTCGCACCTGCCTTTGCCTTCGTCGTCATCGCTGAGCTTGCCTTCGCCGTTGCCGAGCTTTCGCCGCCATTAATCTTCGCCGTTGATGTGTCTCGTCCTTCGCACAAGCTTTTGCTGCCATTAATCTTCCTCCGTTACTCATAAATCCCCGTCGTGGCTCGAGTTTTCAGTTGTTGTATGAAATATTTTGATGACTTTTGATTGTGATACTTGATTTTTCATTGAGTTCAATTTGGATGCATATTTCGATTTGTGAAATGTTTCGGTGGTCAGATTTTGTTCATTTGTTTGGTTTTTAATGTTTGATTTTTATTCTTAGTTTATATTTTAGATTTGTTCTATATTTTGCTGCTGTTTTGGTTAGTTTTAGTTTGTAATTTTTTATTTTCTACTCAATGTATGAATCTAATGTGTTGTACTAGTTTATTTTAGTTACTTTTGGTTTTAGTTACATTTTAATGTTGAAAACAATATGTAGATTTTAATTTTAATTTTTTTTAAAAACGTGCACCTATTGCTGTAGTTTCTACCCAAAACCACAACAATAGACCTATTTTTTTAATATAAAAAAGCACCTATTGTTGCGGTTTTGGGAAGGAATCGCAGCAATAGGTTGTTCTATTACTGCGGTTAAAAACCACAGCAATAGGTAATTACCTATTGGTGCGCCCTTAAATTCTGCGTGGCCAAAACCGCGGGAGCCGCAATTAGCATTGATTCTACTAGTGTTGGCGGTGATGGCGGTTGGCCGCTTGGGTCTGGCTGGCAGTGATGCCGGGAAAAGTATCACATGCATACCATGCACCATCGTGGCTCCTTCACTGTCTCTAAGAAACCCTCAATTGGGTTGTTCATCGTCATCTCATTAACAAAGATGTAATCTCATTTTCGTCGTCTAAAACCCTAATGTTAATCCCATTTTCTGGGGTTTTCTAAATAGTTGATCTGATCCTAATTTTTAATTTAATTTTCTTCGGATCTTATGTTGTAGGTTTAGCTCTAGAAAAAGTTTAAAGCCATCAAAAAACTAGTCCTTTCTTTTATGTAATGTAGAAATAAATTGGCATTTATTATGTCGGGAGTCTGCATTTCTTAGGCGATGTTATGGTTTATTGTAAACATATTTTTAAGCCTACGCGAAATGAGCGCTAATTTGACTATTACATTTGAATGTTTTTGGTTTGAAAATTAATATTAATTAGAAGTTACCCATAAGTCTTTAAAGGAAAACTCATAAAACTAATCGGATATTTTTGGAATCCAAAGGAACAATTCAACAACGAATTGATTTCCCTTCATGACTTCATATTTGGTTAATGAACCAAAAACTGAGTTCGGGAATGAGGATACGAATATGGTCATGGAATGAGTTTGCATATTATTTTCATCTACTAAATACGATTCATATTTACATTTATGCAAATAAATATTAGTTTTATGCGCCTTAAAAATTAATCTAAGTGGTTCGTCAAGCACGAAAAGACTAATTTTGCGATAAATTTGTAATAGAACCAAATAATAGGATCCTAAACCCATTGTGCAAATTATCTGAATATAATGTTGGACCATTTAAAGGTCTTTGACTCTTTGATTAACAAATATATATCAGGTGATAAAAGCAATGTAAAATCAATAATATAAAAGTATTTACATCACGAAACAAATATTATAAAAAAGAGATTAGAATATAGAAGTATAAATTTATTTGAAGATCTACATTGTCAACAATATGTTAATAACTTCAAATCATAAAAGGATTGGAATTTAGGAAAGGGGGGTCCTTAAAAAATATACCAGAATCGCCTTGTCCTTAAATATGAACGAACTTCGAAGAGAAATCTTCAAAGCTTAAGGATGAATTAATTGAGTTTGAAGTATTTCAACCCATGTTTAAGTGATTGGAAGTGTTTTAATATTGAATAATTGGAGAGAATAGGAGAATATTATATAATGGAAAACCTTGTTTTTAAAAATTGGGAACATACGAGGTAGTTATAGGCAAAAGAGGAACTATAAGGTTTTGAAAATCACATCGGGGAAGAAAAAAGAAATATTATGTGCCACATAGGAATTTGCGCTTCATGCAGGCTTATTCGTGCCGCGCGAACACTATGGGTGCAATGCACGAGTTGTGCGTTTCGCGCAAGCGGTCGTGCATGCGACGAGCTATTTATGCCAAATTTCATTTTTATCTTCAGATAATCATTTAATTAACTTTTATCAACTATTATCACTTGAAAACAAATATTATCCTTCTAGAAATATAAAGATATGAACCTTTTATTTTAATTTAATAATAGATCTCGGGACTTTAAAACACTTTTGGACTTTAACTTCTTGGATTACTCTCCTTTGGGTTGGATCGAGTAGGACGATGGCATTTACCATCATCAGGTACTAAAATTGGGATACAATTTTGTGCGTCTACAGGAGGATTTTTGACTTCCTATTTGCTATATGGTTAGAAATTTCGTAATTTTGACCAATTTCTTAAAGTTAGACACAATTTATTGGATTAGATAGATAAATAGATGGAGTAACTGAACTTTCTTAGTATGCAATAAATGGATTAGGTTGCTATTTTTTCCATTTTCGTGGGATGTGTTAACGTGTAGTCTCTGTTGAATTTACAAGTGTTACACCAAGATGGATGAAGTTAAGTTAAAACCCTAACTTCTCTTATCTCTATTCTATTATCTAACCCATCATCAATCTTATTGGAGCTAGTTGTATATTGGGCCTATTGTATTACTTAGTTGTACGTTGTGCATACTTATGTGGGCTATAGTCTTAGGTCCTTCTGTTAAATTGTGTATAAATACTTTTACCAACTAATGTTTAAGACAAGGAAAATGAACTTAACCTATTTCCTATCATGGTATCAGAGCCCAGGTTGTTGGGCCTTTCATATTGGGCAATTGTCAAGCAACTGGATAAGGACCTCTATTGGATGATCATTCCCAATGAGGATTATTATACCTTACCAGTATGCCTTAATTCTAAGGACACTCACATGTGAGGGGGAGTGTTGAACCCCATGTATGTTGTGCACATGTGAGTTGTCCCACATCGGAGAAAGAGGAGAGAAAGTACCACAATATAAGTTAGAGGAGCTACTCCTACTATTGCCAATTGGTTTTGGTATGGAACCTCCTTTGGGCTTGTATGTGGACCGAACTCTTCTCCTCCTTAATGGGTTGCCCAAACCCATTTTTCAGTATATCAAATTTATCATGGTATCAGAGCAAATAGCTTAGCAACGCATCCTGACATCGTCTTCTTCGCATCTCATCACAGTGTTCTTCGCATCTCATCACGAGCAGCAACCGTGAGTGATTTCCTATGACGGACGAGGAGAAAATCGATGTGACTTCCCCATATTACCTTGGTCCTAGTGATCAGCCCGGTAATTTAATTACTCATGTGACTCTTTCCGGTGACAATTACGTTTCTTGGGTTCGAGCCATTACCTTATCTTTGAAGGCGCGACGTAAGTTCGTGATTGTTGACTGAACAATTGCAAAACCGTCCGAAAATCGCAAACTCCTTGACTGGGAGACTGTGAATTCCATGATTGTGTCATGGATTCTTCGTAGTATGGAGTCAAAGCTCTCTGGTTCAATTCCTTATTTCACCGAAGCAAAACCGTTGTGGGACTATTTGGAGAAACATTTTTGCGTGGCCAATGGACCACGATTGCAGCAATTACGGAGTGACATTATTGCCTGTAAACAATCGAAAACAATGAGTATTGATGATTACTTCAACAAATTGATGGGTTTGTATGTTGAATTGAGTAGACTTAAACCCTTGCATGCCTGTTCTTGTGGTTCTTGTACCTGCGACGTAGCGGGGAAATTCGTTGTTGATCGTGACGAAGAGAAACTCCGCCAGTTCTTGATTGGGGTGGATGATGACTTGTACTCCCAGGTTCGCTCCAACCTTCTTTCCCAAACTCCTCCTGTTGACCTCGATAGTGCCTTTCAAGAGCTGCTGCAGGAGGAAAAGTCGCGTTCTATAGCGCGAGGTAAAGCGATTCAAGAAGAATCTATGGCGTTTCATCTTCAATCTGATCAGCGCGGTTTGGGTCGCTCCGATAAGTCTAGGTTGTTCTGCAACTATTGTAAGAAGCAGGGGCATGATAGGAGTATGTGCTATAAACTCCATGGCTATCCTGAAGGGAAGGGACCTCGCGGTCGTGGTCGTGGCTCCACCACTCCTTCGAGCGTGTCTACCGTACCTGCTACAGAAACTAGTCGTGGACAAGGTGTTAACAACCATGCCAATGCTGTGACTGATGTTGTTCTAGTAGGCAGTAGGGGAACCCCATTGGCTGACTTGAGTCCAGCACAGGTGCAAACTCTATTGAACATGATTAACACTGACAACACTACTGCAAATATCGAGCGTATGTTTGGTAAGTCTCCTCCCTTGAAATGGATCATTGATACTGGAGCGTCTCATCATGTTACTGGAAATGCAAGTTGCTTGACTCAAACTCGCGCTTTGGCGAATTGCCCTATTGGTTTGCCGGATGGGCAACTTATAGTGGCTACCATGGTTGGCCATGTTGTTCTTTCCCCTAGTCTCGTTCTTGATAACGTGCTGTTTGTGCCACAGCTTAACAGCAATTTAATATATGTTTCTCAATTAATAGATGAAAATAATTGTTGTGTTCGACTCACAGATTCTTTCTGTGCTATTCATGGTGAATCCTCGAGGAGCCTGATTGAAGCAGGTGAACGACGGGACGGACTCTATTTCTTCCGGCGCATTCCTACTGTTCAAGCTGTCACCGTGCCAGAGTTGAGTGTTTTTGAGTTATGGCATCGCCGTTTGGTTCACCCTTCAGATTGCATTGTCAAGTTAGTTCCTGCTGTTAGTTCTAGTTCTGCTCACAAATGTTTGAATAAGGCATGTATTGCTTGTCCTCTTGCCAAGAAAAAAGTGATAGTTTCGTGTTTTTGAACTTGTTCATTGTGATTTGTGGGGGCCTCGTAGTACGCCTTCATCTTGTGATGCTATCTATTTTTTAACTTTGGTCGATGGTTTCTCAAGAGCTGTTTGGCTTTATTTGTTACGAAATAAAACTTAGGTTTCTAAGGTGTTTTGTTCTTTCATTTCCATGGTTGAACGATAATTTGACACTACTGTGAAAAGTGTGCGTAGTGATAACGGGATCGAATTCACATGTATGATTGATTACTTTACTTCTCATGGCATTTTTTTTCAAACCTCGTGTATTGGGACTCCCCAACAAAATTGACGTGTGGAACGCAAACAACAACATATTCTTAATGTTGCTCGTGCTCTCTTGCTTCAAGCCCATCTCCCACTCCGTTTTTGGGGTGAATGTGTTCTTAGTGCAGTTTATCTTATTAACCGCACCCCTTCTGCTTTTTTAAATGATAAGACTCCTTTTGAAGTGCTTACTGGTTCGCCTCCTAATTTTGATGTTATGCGCGTGTTTGGGTGTTTATGTTTTGCACATAATCAAAAATCCAAGGGCAATAAGTTTGCCCTAAGGGGCCGCAAGTGTGTGTTTGTGGGTTATCCTCATGGCAAAAAGGAGTGGAGTTTGTTTTACCTTGACACAAAAGAATTCTTTGTTTTTCGGGACGTCACATTTTATGAAAATGAATTTCCTTATGCTGCTCATCCCTTTGATACTTCTGTTGATCCATTTGCCACTGTCGCGGATTTGTTTGTTAGTGGCTCAATTTCTCTTTTGGATGATGAAGATGTTTCTCCTACTGGCCCATTTGTTCTGCCCGCTTGTACTGGGCCTGGTCATGTTATGACTGACGCTAGTGCCCTCCTGGCTGGGTCTTCCTTGTCTTCCTCTACTGTTGGGCATACTACCCCTATCTCTGTCACTAGGCCTGATGCGTTCGCATCTGCTGCGGGGTCTCTTGGGCCTGTTGCCTCATCTACTTCTCCTTCTAGCTCTTTGGGCTCTTCCTCTTTAGCTCTGGGTCGCGGGCAGCGTGAGAAAAGGATTTTAGTATTGCTCAAAGACTTTGTCACTAATCACATTCTCCAATTGGGTCCCGTCCCCAGTTCACCTCCTTCGTCTTCCTCCTCAGGTACACCATATCCCTTTGCACATTATGTGAATTGTGATAACTATTCTGCTCGCCATCGTCTCTTTATTGTAGCTCTTCTTAGTGGGGCCGAGCCTCGCTCTTTTCGTGAGGCTATGTGTGATGCTACTTGGCGTGATGCAATGCAATCTGAAATTCGTGCCTTGGAGGATAATGGCACTTGCGTTATGGAGGATCTTCCTCCTGGGAAAAAGGCTCTTGGTTATAAGTGGTTCTATAAGATCAAGTATCGCTCTGATGGTTCCGTGGAACGGTTGAAGGCTCGTCTTGTTAATCTTGGAAATCATTAGGTTGCGAGTATTGATTACAACGAGACGTTTGCTCCCGTCGCCAAAATGGTTATCGTTCGCGCTTTCTTAACTGTTGTTGCTGCTAAAAATTGGGAATTGTATCAGATGGACGTTCACAATGCCTTCCTACATGGTGATCTTGATGAAGAAGTTTACATGAAGTTACCTCCTGGCTTCACTCCTACTCGTCCAGGTCAGGTTTGTCGCTTGAAAAAGTCCTTGTATGGTCTCCGTCAGGCTCCGCGATGTTGGTTTGCCAAGCTAGCTACTTCTCTTCGCACCTACGGTTTTGTTCAGTCCTATTCCGACTATTCTCTCTTCACTTTTCAAAAAGGTGTTATTCATCTCAATTTCCTGGTTTTATGTGGATGATTTGATCAACTCTGGTAATGACTCTTCCGCTCTTCTCTCTTTCAAGCAATATTTAGGCGAGTGCTATCATATGAAGGATTTGGGGGTCTTAAAATATTTCCTTGGCATAGAAGTCGCTCGTAGCTCAGAGGGCCTCTTTTTGTTTGTCAACGAAAATACATTCTTGATATTGTGGATGAATCTGGTCTCCTTGGCACGAAGCCTGCTTCCTTTCCCATGGAGCAGAATCATATCATAGCTCTTGCTACTGGTCCAGTACTTGCGGATCTTGAACCTTATCGTCGCCTTGTGGGTCGTCTCATTTACTTGTCCTTCACTCATCCTGATCTTGCCTATTCTGTTCATGTACTCTCTCAGTTTATGCACTCTCCACGTCAGGAGCAATGGGACGCGGCTCTCCGTTTTGTTCGGTATTTGAAAGGTAGTCCTGGCCAAGGCATTCTTCTTGCTTCCTCATGTGATTTGCAGCTCTTTGGTTGGTGTGACTCTCTTGACAGGTTGTTTGGTTTTATTGGGTCACTCTCCTATTTCTTGGAAAACTAAGAAACAACATACTGTTTCTCGCTCTTCCGCTAAGGCCGAGTATCGCTCTATGGCTACTACTACTTCCGAGTTAATATGGCTTATAGCACTTCTTCAGAGTCATGGTGTTGCTCATCCCTGGTCCATGCCTCTTTATTTTGATAGCCAATCCGCTCTTCATATTTCCCAGAATCCTGTGTTTCATGAGCGTACAAAACACATCGAGGTCGATTGCCACTATGTTCGGGATGTTATTCAAGAAGGTCTCATCGCTCTTAGTCATATTTCTACTCATGATCAGCTCGCTGATATTTTCACCAAAGCTTTAGGCATGCGCCAATTTATGTATTTACTTCGCAAGTTAGGCGTTTCGGATCTCCACGCCCCAAATTCGGGGGGGGTGTTGGAGCTAGTTGTATATTGGGCCTATTGTATTACTTAGTTGTACGTTGTGCATACTTATGTGGGCTATAGTCTTAGGCCCTTCTGCTGTAATGTGTATAAATACTTTTACCAACTAATGTTTAAGACGAGGAAAATCAACTTAACCTATTTCCTGTCAAATCTGCATCTCCATGTGATTATTATCGTCTATATATGATATTTTTCCATAGTTTATTGCGGGATTTTGGGGGTTTCCAAAGATAATTAATTAATAATGGGATTTGGTAGTGGTAGTTACAAAATCTGGGATTGTTTTCAAGTAATGTGAAAAGCCGAGTTGATATTTCTTTGCTTAAATTTTATTTAATATAAATTAGTTTAGTTTCAAACGTTTCGTGTCAAAACAAATAAAATGTGGATAATTTCCAAAAAAAGAGGCACATATACTCAAATTAAAAAAGTGTGTGATCACTCAATTAGATAAAAATTACATGCAAAATTTGTACTTAAATGCCTTTTCAATCAATCATGTGTCTAACATGATCGTTTTTTATTGTCGGAGTAGATGTGATGCTCAGACCATCTTTTTTCTAAACTCCCTAACTCTATGGTGATTTCTGCCTGGTTATATTTTATTTACTTATAAGCCCTCTCTCATGTTATTTTTAGTCTAATTTGACATTTTAGAATCACATTGGGATCTCTTTTTGCCAGATTGCCTTATTTTCTCTTGAGGCGAGGACAAGGAATTCTTAAAGATCTTGGCAGAAGCTCCGAGTGAAAGTGCATGTGTTGCTTTCATGATTACATTTTATAAAGATTATTCTTCCAAGTATTGTTAATTTAGGGCTCTATCTATAGGGTTGATGAGAATTTGTGCAGATTCTTGAAGATATCAATTCTTCATCTCCAATAAGTTGAATCAAACCAAGTTTTATGTCAAATATACAAGAAATTAATAGACCCCATTGTAAAAGGTTGTATCAACGTACGGTGTAGAAGAGGGCTTGTAAAATTGTTAGATCTTATCCATTATCATGATTTTGGCATAATATAATTCTATTTGATATAAACTCTTTAGTTTTAATTTGTTTTATATAGTATAACTTTTAATCAATGAAACAATTTTAATGATAAAAAAGCTTGCCTACATTTTATTTCCAATACTATGTAAAATATATGATATTTTTTTAAGGAAAAAGAATATGAAATTTTGATTGAGGATTTAGGAAAAATTGACACTAACAGTCCCAATTATGGTCGGTCTTCTATCAACAGTCCCAACTATTGATTATCTCATAATGGTCCCAACGTTTAGGGGTATCTTCTAAAAACAATCACATATGATTATTTTCTTGTCAAACAAGTACAAAAATTTGAAGGTTTTTATGGTCAAAAAACAGAAAGAAATGAGAGGAAAAAAAAAACAATGCTTGTTCAAAATAGATAAATCCTATTACCATTTTTCTATTATTAGTAAGCTAGGGCTGTTGTTGAATGACACCCTTGAAAGTTGGGACCATTTTGAAATAATCAATAGTTGGAACTGTTAACAGAAGACCTGCCATAGTTGGGACCATTTACATTAATTTTTCCAAGGATTTAATTAGTGGTCGCCAAAATAGTTTCCAAATGAGAACAAACAACAACACGTCATTCTGTGGGTATTAACGACAATAGTTCTGATTATATTACATTATATACTTTCCGAAAAGATGGAAGCTATGGATGACTAAAGCATCGTTTCATTATCAGACTACCACTAGCCAGTAGCCATTAGGGGATGTACTATAGACATGCTCCTCTTTTGTATGGCATGTTGCGGATCACTCTCAATTTTCAGTTTTTAGTTAAGGTGAGGAGAGACATTAAGAAAGATCATTAGGAGACTCATATAATGAGAAACAATTGGTTTTATAAGAAACCGTCTACTTTTAGCTTAAAATTACACAATTGTTCAAGTCTAATATTAAGAAGAGAACATATTACCTTTTTAAATATAATGACTAGTTTTATGTATTTTGTGGTCAGTTTAATCTATTTACTGACCAATTTAATTCATTTAATTCCCACATTCTTTAATTCATTTAGTGAATAATTTAATTCATTTAGTAACTAGTTTAATTCCTTTAGTAACTAGTTTAATCCATTCGGTACGACACTCGGGCTAGTTTATAGAATTGTTCGTTGTAGTTCGAGATTCAAAGGGAAACAAAGGAAGGAGAAGAGAAGGGACGACTAAGTTGGCGTGAAATGTATAGGGATACCGAATAGTGTTGGTTTAGAGTGAGATAAATGGACTTGTTAGAAGAATGTAGGCTTGGCTTTGTCTAATTTTATGTTAAAATTAGACCGTTATTCTAATAATTTATGAATGAGAGAACACAGAAAAAATAATATCTAAAATAGGTAATGTTGCAATAAAATTGAAACACTGAAAATAAAAACTATTCCAACTAAAAGAGAACGGACGTACAAATTAAACATAAAAAAACAACCTTCCTGTGTAGGTTGATCGAACAATCAATGGTACTCAAATGGCCCCCAAGTTGTTATGGCCAATAGATGTGCTCCTTCATAGTTCATACATCGCCGAAAGAAATATATTGTTACTTAGAATTACTTGCTCTATTATTGAAAATTTTGTCAGATTCTTCTTAATAAAATATTCTTTGCAAGAAACTGCCTGAAAAAAAATCAGGGACAAAACTACTTTTTGGGAAAAGCTAAATTTTATGGCAAAAAGGGAACAGAGGCTATTGTTCAAGCTTGGAAGCCAACAATTCTTCTCCATAAACAAAAGAAAAATATCACTTCTCCTTCAACAACGTTAGGTTTAGGTGGATGTTGCGTCCATGTGTATGCTTTCTCCTTCAATCACTACTTTGTAGAGGTGCCGTGTGGAAGCTTGCCTTTGCCTCAATAATTCAAGCCTCTCAAGGTGCCAGCTCGTCCATGTGTATGCTTTCACGAAGTATGGACGTCGTAGCGAACTAGCATTAAGCACTACACTCTGCACATGCGTCCAACCTGAGTGCCTGGTTCCGTAAAGGGAAAGAACCATTGAATGATTTTCAACAAGTTGACAGAAACATATACAATATACTTGTTGCAGCAAAAATTGTAGGATTCTATAAGTACTATAAGCGGAATTTCATGAATCTAATTTATAAACACTTAAAATAGGATCACATGCATATACAATCAAGGATCACAAATAAGTTTAGAATTAACCTTTGAAGCGTGAATTCCACAAAGCTTGTATAACACGGATAAAGAACCTCAATTGTGATTCCTCTACTTGGTCCACCAACCCGGATCAACACTCCACCAATGCTAGTTGGAAGGAAGAAATTCTTCTTCTACTTTAGTGGAGTTTTTGTGACTTTAGGAAAGAATATGAGAGAGAAGAATAATAAGAGATATCTTGTATTTCCTTTTTATTGCCTAACCAAATATTAATATATTTAGGTTAGAAGGATAATCACTTCTCCTCTCCCCTCCTCTTGGCCGGCCACCCTAGGGCCCTTACGGGCTCTAGGTTTCTTTTGTTGATCCAAGTATATTGTGTGACCTAATAGGATCCATTATATTGGGCTTCGGGTTTGTAATTTCCTAACCCAAAGTTTTATAGCATTCTCTAGCAAGACGCATAGACGGCCCAATAGAACGAATTTATTATCTCCATAATACGATCCATAATATAATTAGTAATTGCATTTAAGTCGAGGACATAAATCCTTCAATCTCCCACTTGTCTGAGACGAGTGTGCAATGTTTGAATTCCTCAAGTCTCTTAATATCTTAATTTGATATTATGATCATATTTTATCATCCATACTAGTTTTCAAATTAATCCTTGAAATCCGAGTTCGAATTGACAAACAAATGATCATCGAATGATCCATTTGAGCACGGCCATGCATTTTTCAATTTTCGCTCTTCAAGGGGCCAAGACACCTATCCTATCTCATATAGGAGGACCTTTTCAATCTTGTGGTAACCAATACTCCCACTCAACTTTTAGCACAACCTGAATGCTCCCTTTATAGTCCCCTTTTACGGCATGACGTTTGACAGTATCAAAGTTATACCAATCATTGGGCTAAGTAATGTTCCACTCATGTCTAAGGAATCTACTAATATAATTTCGAAGTTATAAAACTTCTAAGTAGGTCTAGTTCGACTATGTATCAACTATACATATCCATATGATTGATTAAACATCTCTATGTTTCCATAGCCCATGAAACGGCGCTATCAATCAATCTTATATGCTAATCCCCTTAACAAGTCATTTATGTCCAGTTTAATGACTTAGATTAGGATTTTTAATATTCTATGAATTCTGTTCACTTATGGTGTTTCATTTATCAAATCACATATTTGACAAAACCATAGAATTCAAGATATATTTTGGACATTTTATTTAATACCAAACCAATAATTAAATAAGATAAAATTTATTCTCATAAACATAAATAGCAAAACCATGTCTTTACATTGTAACAAGTTTCTCTAAACCTAGTACAATCTAAAGCCACTCTAACATTTGCTTCAAGCCTATAGCCCTAGTGTGACACTCATGCTTGGGTTGAGGTAGTGGTTTAATGAGCGGATCAGCCACATTCTCATCCGTGTGAACTTTGCAGATCCTGACATCCTTCCTGTCAACAATCTCCCTAATGAGGTGATACTTCCTCATTACATGTTTGGATTTGTTATGTGATCTCGGTTCTTTTGCTTGCGCAATAGCACCATTTTTATCACTGAACAACTCAATCCTTTTCAGAGCACTAGGTATGATATCCAGCTCTGTCAAGAATTTCTTGATCCAAACTGCTTCTTTAGCTGCTTCAACCGCTGCTAAATATTCTGATTCTGTCGTAGAGTCTGCTACAGTGCTTTGCTTTGAGCTCTTCCAGCTCACTGCTCCTCCATTTAGACGACAGACATACCCTGACTGAGAGCGGTAATCATCTCTGTCGGTTTGGAAGCTTGCATCCGTGTAACCTTCAACAACCAACTCATTTTGTCCCCCATAGACTAAGAACATGCCTTTAGTCCTCCTTAAGTACATAAGGATGCTCTTAGCTGCAGTCCAGTGTGCTTCTCCTGGATTTGCTTGGAATCTGCTACACATGCTCAAGGCATATGCAACATCTGGTCGAGTACTTATCATGGCATACATGATAGATCCTATAGCCGAAGCATAAGGAATGCTACTCATTCGCTTTAATTCATCAGGCTCAGTCGGGCACTGAGTCTTGCTAAGCGATATGCCATGTGACATGGGAACGAAACCTCTCTTCGAGTTTTCCATGTTGAACCTTGTAAGAACCTTATCAATATAAGTTTCTTGACTTAGCCCAATCATCCTTCGAGACCTATCTCTATGGATTTTGATTCCCAGTATGTACTTAGCTTCTCCAAGGTCCTTCATAGAGAAACAACTTTTTAACCATTCCTTGATTGACTCAAACATTGGTATGTCATTTCCTATGAGTAGTATGTCATCTACATACAATACCAAGAAGACTAAGATGCTCCCACTAAACTTCTTGTAGACACAAGATTCTTCTTCGCTTTTGATGAAATTAAATTTCTTGATTGCCTCATCAAATCGAAGATTCCAGCTCCGAGATGCCTGCTTCAATCCATAAATGGATATTTGAAGCTTGCAAACCCTTTTAGGATTTTCTGGATCCTCAAAACCCTCAGGTTGTGTCATGTACACATCCTCATTCAAGAACCCATTCAAGAATGTTGTTTTGACATCCATCTGCCAAATTTCATAATCATAAAATGCGGCAATCGCTAAAAGTATCCGAATTGACTTAAGCATTGCTACTGGAGAAAAGGTCTCATCATAGTCTATACCATGAATTTGTCTGAATCCTTTTGCAACCAGTCTTGCTTTATAGACATAGACATTCCCATTTTTGTCTGTTTTCAATTTGGACACCCACTTGCATCCAATAGGGTTAACCCCATCAGGCAAGTCAACCAGGGTCCAAACTTTATTCTCAGACATGGAGTCTAACTCGGATTTCATGGCCTCAAGCCATTTCTCAGAGTCTGGGCTCGTCAAAGCTTGTTTGTAGGTAGTAGGCTCTGAATTCTCCAAAATCATAATTTCAGAGTTTTCAGCTAACAGGAAATCAACTAACCTCTTGTTTGGAATCCTTTCTCTACTAGACCTATGCGGCGCCTGAGCATCAAGAGAAATGTTCTCTTCAACTTCTTGAAGATCTTCGCTTGAATTAGATTTAAGTGGGACGGTAGGAGGTTCACGCGTTGAATACGTCATCTCTTGAACTAGACTTTCGTCTTGTCGGGCCGTCTCTGACATGGTGTGAACCATGTCCAATTGTTGCTCATCTCGAAATTCTTCGAGAATTATTTTACTCCCACTTGTCTTTCTAGAAACAAATTCCTTTTCAATAAAGACACCATCACGAGCAACAAACACTTTGTTCTCCTGACGGTTATAGAAGTAATAACCCCTTGTCTCTTTTGGGTATCCCACAAAGAGACATTTATCTGACTTGGGTGCAAGCTTGTCTGATAGTAGCCGCTTTACATTGACCTCACATCCCCAGATCTTAAGAAAAGACAAGTTTGGAGGTTTTCCATTCCATAACTTGTATGGAGTCTTTTCTAAAGCCTTTGACGGGCTCCTATTTAGTGTGTGTGCAGCAGTTTCGAGAGCGTATCCCCAAAAAGAAATCGGAAGATCAGCAAACTCATCATTGATCGAACCATATCTAACAAGGTTCGATTCCTCCTTTCAGATACACCATTCAACTGTGGTGTTCCTGGTGGAGTTAATTGTGAAAGAATTCCACAACCCTTTAGATGATCATCAAATTCTTGGCTCAAATACTCACCACCACGATCGGATCGTAGTGCTTTTATTGTCTTACCAAGTTGATTCTGTACTTCACGTTGGAACTCTTTGAATCTATCAAAAGATTCCGACTTATGTTTCATTAAGTATATATATCCATATCTACTCAAATCATCAGTGAAAATAATGAAGTAGTTAAACCCTCCCCTTGCCTTTGTGCTCATAGGACCACACACATCTGTATGTATGAGTCCTAGAAGATCGCTGGCCCTTTCACCTTTTCCAGTAAAGGGTGATTTTGTCATCTTCCCCATTAAGCATGATTCACATACATCAAATGATTCGAAATCAAATGATGGAATTATACCATCCTTTTTGTAACTTGTGAATACGTTTTTGGTTTATATGACCCATTCGACAATGCAAAATGAAGGTTAGGTTGGAATCATTTGATTTTTGTTTCTTGCTATCTATGTTATAGATTTGTAATGACCTATCAAGCACATATAAGCCATTTATCAATTTAGCATTGGCATATAACATATTATTGTAAGAAATGGAACAACACTTGTTCTTTATTTCAAAACAAAACCCTTTAGAATCCAAAACTGAAACAGAAATTATGTTCTTAGTTATTGAAGGAACAAAATAGCAATTATTTAGTTCTAAAATAAGCCCAGATGGCAAGTGTAGACTATATCTCCCTATGGCAACTGCAGCAACTCGTGCTCAATTCCAACACGTAGCTCTGCCTCACCTTTTGCCAGCTTCCTACTTCTTTTTAGTCCCTGCACATCATTAACTATGTGAGAACCACAACCGGTATCATATACCCATAAAGAAGTAGAAGTCAAATTGATTTCTATAACATATATACCTGAAGACTTCTTTTCCTCCAAGTATACCGGGCAGTTCCTCTTCCAGTGTCTTATCTTGTGACAGTGGAAGCACTTGCTTTCCGCATCGACCTTTGGCTTGGCAGTTGGCTTAGGTTTTTCAGCAACAATGGCAACTTGTTTGCCTTTGTCCTTCTTTCCTGCCCATTTCTTCTTGAAACACTTTCCCTTTTGAACCATCAAAACCTCTTTCTTTGGTTCAACCTTAGGGATGTTCCTTTCAGCATTGACCAACAATCCATGCAGCTCTTGCAAAGTCTTTTCAGACTCATTCATATTGTAGGTCATTCTGAACTGATTGAAACTGTCAGGTAATGAGTGGAGAATAATGTCAGTAGCCAACTCAACCCTATAAGGGAATCCAAGTAGTTCCATGTTTTCGAAAAGACCCATCATTGCGAAAACATGGGGGCCAACAGCTTGACCCGACTTCATGTCCCTATTAGTCTCATACCGCTCAACTCAGGCTTATGTCTGAAACATAGCCCGCTGCTCTTGCATGATGGTATAAGCATCCTTGGTCTCGAACCTCTTTTGGAGGTTCGGCTCCATGGCTGCTATCATCAAGCAAGTGATTGGTATAGACTTATCACTAGCCTGTTTGGCACAACATTTGTCTACCTCAGTTGATTCATCAGTTACAACATGAAGTGGGTTATCTAAGACGTCCTCTCGACCCTCAAACCTCACAACAAGTCTTAAGGTCCTTTCCCAATTAAGGAAATTTTCACCATTCAGTCTGTCCTTTTCCAAAAAAGGACAAATGTTGAAACCGGAGTTGTTGTTGTTGTTATTAGACATGGTATCTACAGATAGAAAAATAAAGCAAATTTTAATTTTATGTTTATAAAGTAACCTAAAACATGCAAAGGTTTCTAGGTTGATCACCTATTCAATTTTCATGTCCCATTTGAATAAGTGTTTTACAAGATCCTATCAACATGCAACACTAAGCAGACGGAGGCCTTATCTTTAACGTTACATTATCAAGGTAAGTAAACTCTTTTACTAATTATAACAAATTATAACTTTGTTTAGATGGATAAACATCGCATGTTTAACTATCTCTTGCTTCAAAATTCAAAACGCTTTTGATAATTTTGTTAAGGACAACCAAACTAAGTTGTAAAATTCGCAATTTTACCTTATATCCCAAAATTAATGATAACACCCTGCGGAGGCATGACCTATTACTATTAATTAAGGGTTTGATAAGTACTTCATGTTTGGATAAGCAACCTTAATATTTACGGGACCTAAGTTTATTATGTTGTTATGAATTAGTGAACTCTAGCGCATCAACAACCAACATACAATAAACTTATAAGCATTTTAAAGAATAATAAAATGCGAAAATAAAATGATATAGTATGGCCCCTAATCCTAAGAACTAAGCATCAATGGCTCATTCTTGGACTCTTCATGGATCTCCATCCACCTTAGCCATGGGCCTTGTCTTGATGGACATGTATTTGGATTACATAAGTATCAAAATAATTTAAATAATAACTAAATTAAATAAATTACAAAAATACTTAACGATACGCAGATCGTATTTAAAATTACGAGAATACATCACGATACGCAGATCGTATTTTCTAACTTAATTTGGGCCATACTAGTCACACATAGCAATTATATCAAAATATAAAAGCCACATCATAATATCACATATTATTCTTGCCATCAATCAAAATATCAAATATCCTTAATTATAGCAAGCAGATAAAATATTTAAGTAATTCCTAACTACCTAAAGATTCTATCTTATAAAATCTAGCATACCTATTTTAATTAGATTAAAAAATCAAATTATGGATTGAATTTATGACCAAGTCATTAAATAATAAACATAATTGAAATTTACTTATCTTTCTCAAAAAAAAAAAAAATGTTTTTAAAATTCCAAACAAAATTTAAAACTTGAAAACGTGGAACTTCAGCAGCACAAAGCTGCCTTCCACCCAAGCCTCGCCCAGGAGACTTTTCGGCCAAAATCCGGCGACCCTTTCATGCCCTCTCACCGGCAACTCGCCGGTTGTGCCTGAGCCGACGTTGGACGCCGGCGCTTAACATGCGGCGGCGAGCTGCGCACTGCTCCGCACGTCAAACGTGCGTCGCGCGTGGCTGCTGCCACCACCTCCCTCGCTGACTCGATTGCTCACCGGCAGTCTTGCTTCACCCTCTCCGGCTTTTCGTCGGCAGACCACCGGAGCAGCCACCAGCCGTGGCTGCTCCTCTTCTTCCTCCTTCAATTTTTTTTCCTTATTATTTTATTTGAAGGAAATTAAAATTACAACCTTTTGTAAAATTAATTTAGTGATCTTGATTAAATTAAACATAAACTCTTTTATGCCTAATTCATAAAATTAGATTAAAATCTCTATTTTAATTAATTTTCAGGTTATTCATATAAATTAATCACTAATTCATATAAAACACTTTTCATATGAATTTATTTTCATACATAAATAACTTTAAACATGAAAATTAGATTAATAACATGAATTTACTATTCGAAATTTAGAGATCTAAAATCGGATTTTTAAAATTTCAAAAAATTAGGGTTTATAGGGTGAAATTTTCGGCCATTAATATTTGAGAAAGCAAGTAATTAAATCTCCATTTAATCAATTTCAATTAATTATTCAATCCATAATTCAATTCCTCCCCTTAATCAAATTAAAATTAATCATACATAAACTAAACTTTATGACCAAAATTCTATATGCAAGAGGCTAAAACTGATACCACTGTAGGATTCTATAAGTACTATAAGCGGAATTTCATGAATCTAATTCATAAGCACTTAAAACAGGATCACATGCATATACAATCAAGGATCACAAATAAGTTTAGAATTAACCTTTGAAGCGTGAATTCCACAAAGCTTGTATAACCCGGATAAAGAACCTCAACTGTGATTCCTCTACTTAGTCCACCAACCCGGATCAACACTCCACCAATGCTAGTTGGAAGGAAGAAATTCTTCTTCTACTTTAATGGTATTTTTGTGACTTTAGGAAAGAATATGAGAGAGAAGAATAATAAGAGATATATTGTATTTCCTTTTTATTGCCTAACCAAATATATAAATATATTTCGGTTAGAAGGAGAATCACTTCTCCTCTCCCCTCCTCTTGACCGGCCATCCTAGGGCCTTACGGGCTCTAGGTTTATTTTGTTGATCCAAGTATATTGTGTGACCTAATATGATCCATTATATTGGGCTTCGGGTTTATAATTTCCTAACCCAAAGCTCTATAGCATTCTCTAGCAAGACGTATAGACGACCCAATAGAACGAATTTATTATCTCCATAATACGATCCATAATATAATTAGTAATTGCATTTAAGTCGAGGAAATAAATCCTTCAAAAATTGCCAACGATGTAACTGCCACTATATTTTTTGGGATCTAAAGTGTACTGGGACATTGCCCTTAACCAATATTGGTGCTCTCCAAGGAGAGAGAAAATGGAGAGCCAACTCCAGCCCAACATTGGTGCTCTTGAGGTGCTCTCCGTTCGCTCTCCATGGAGAGCACTTGGAGAAATGCTCTCCCCCAAGAGCATTGGGAGAGCATGCTCTTGGTATATCAATATGACACATGTCATTGATAATTATTTATTTTCCTTTTTTTTTGCTTTTTGATTTTTGGAAAAAAAGACCAACACTGGTGCTCTCTAAGTTGCTCTCCAAGGAGCTCTCCAAGGAGAGAGAAAATGGAGAGCCAACTCTAGCCCAACATTGGTGCTCTCGATGTGCTCTCTGTTCGCTCTCCATGGAGAGCACTTGGAGAAATGCTCTCCCCCAAGAGCATTGGGAGGGCATGCTCTTTGTATATCAATATGATACATGTCATTGATAATTATTTATTTTCCTTTTTTTTTACTTTTTGATTTTTGGAAAAAATAAATTAATGAATTGGAGAGCTCATTGGAGAGCAATACCAATGTTAGCAATTTTTGAAGGGGTGCTCTTGGGAGTATCTTGAGGAAAGAGAAAGTAAAAAATGGGTTGGAGAGTAATGTTGGAGAGTTATACCAATGTTGGTTCTTAGGATTATTAATCTTAGTAATGCGTTGGTAACCTATAAGTAATTCTAGTATTAAATTACCCAAAAATAGTACTTAATATGAGTAAGTAAAAGGGAATAACAACGAGAAATATTATATTAGAACTTCTTTTATTCAACTAAATTAAAAGATTGGTGCAAACGAAGATAAGTTGAGGCTAGACAATTGCTAGAAGTTATGGTGGAAGACAAGCAGCATCGTTACTAACATATTATGGGCCCTAGGTGAAGTGTGAGAATAGGGCCCCTTAAAATATATTAATTTGAATATGATTCTATAAAAGACAAAAAAAATTATCTCATTCAATAATTATGTCTTAAACATAATTACAGTTTTGTAAAATATAAAAACAAAAATTATCTCGTCTCGCTAAATCGTAAAAAAATGGTTCCTTTAATTTGAGCATTATGAATGGCAAAATAGCTTATAATCACACCAACATAATGTTTCCAACATATCTTTTTGAATTGATAAGGTTGTCAAACCATTCAATCCTTTCTTATGACTATAGTAAGTTTGGTCTATAAGTATATAAAGTTTGTAACGATAACAAAATAACCCGGTTATATTGAAATTTACACTATACCAAGGTCTTAATTATATTGAAACTATCAAAAACAAAGTTCTTAGTTTTATTTAAGTGACTAGTTTTTGAACCTGTGCATAATGTACGGGAAAAATTTTGTTTAATAAGAATGTTTCATAAACTTCATGACCGTGTTAAAGTGTTGATAAACGATAAAATAATAAATTGTCTATTTGATGATATTTTCCCTCAAATCATGGTATGGAAATTTGTAGATAATTAATGAATATTAAAGCATTAAAGTATTGATACAAAATTAATTAGTATAATTAATTAGCATTGTAATCTAATATAATGGAAGAGAAATATGTTGCCCGCTTAGATAAAATATAAATATCTTACTCATCTAACAAAATATATAATATATTTGCATATAGATTTATAACTTTCGAGATTAAGGGATCGCTCAATGGTTAGACCATCTCTCATGATTCCAAAAGGTTTTGGGATCGATTCCCACCCTTCGCGAGTTTGTTGAGTCCCCTAGTCTTTGAATGATGACAAACAGCAACAGCTAAAAGGAACTGTTGATACTACATGTGGTTCTAAATTGTTAGAAAACCACTGAGAAACTAATTGTTCCTGATTGTATACCGAAACAATCAAAGACTATTTGCTATGCTATGATATGTTCTTGTGTAGCAAACAGGTTATTCCAAGACTTGAAGTTAGGAGGCCCTTTCGAAGATGTTTGAGGAAAAGACATAGTATTGCATTGGTTATTCAAGGGAAGCTTCAAGGATTGAAGTGCATGAAGATAGTTTAGGATATTTAATTTGATTCATCTTAGGTCTTCATTGTAATATTACCGTATAAGATTCTTAGTGGAATTGTTTGTGTTGTTCTATATATGAAATAGTAGGGTTTTGAATATGGGAACTAGTTAGGTACATATTCAAAACACTACTAAGTAGGGTAACACGTTTAGGTACCAGTTACTTTACTGGGTTATTGGGCTGGCGGTTTTAGAAAAGATTTTAGGAAAAATATTTTCAAAAATACTTTCTAACAAAAATTCTGCTAGCTTTTAGAATTATAATTCAGTATTTACTTGCCTTAAAGCGTGTGTATATCTTGGATAATATATTACCTTCAAGAAAGATATTGTTCAAGATATACATAAGTAGAAAAAAGCTTAAATGACACAACAAAACTAATCCAGTTGGGTATTGAACCGGATCAGTTGACAAAAAGGATTCAGTCCTTTTTTTTAATTGATCTGGTTCAATAGCTCGGGTCAGTAAATGGTTGTAACTTGTATGTTCAACACTAAGCCCATAACACACAAGCACATAAAATCACGGATCAGCTAACTAATCCGGTTGATTCATGGCCCGGATTAGTTAATTGATCTAGCCCAAAAATTCAAAAGGCGAAAACTAAAGCGTGCATAAATATGAAGCCCTAAGCGCATCCGACCCATTTTCTCCCTAATTCATCTCTCAAACCCTGATCCCCATCCTCTTCCTTCTCTCATCCTCCCCATGTCCTCTAAAACCCAAATTTTCTAATCTCTCCTCTCTTCTTTCCTCACCCCCACGAACAACATCTCCGCACCACCTCTCCTCTGTCCTTTCCTTTGGTTTATTTGGTTGCAGATCTCATTATTTTCTTCATTTCTTTCTTTGCAACAAAAACACATGGACTACTACTTGTGGTGGTTCAGTATTGCAGCGCTGCAATTTGATTTGTATTTTTTTCGTAAACCACAAAAACTATTCCGGTTTTGTTGGTAAAAACGGATCAGTTACCCTTTACTGATTCGGTTTTCACCAAACATTGGACCAATTAACCATATACTGGTCCGATTTTCACCAAATGTCATCTAATCCGAGCCCAACCGATCCAGCCAAAACCAGATCAGTAACCCCTTTTTTGACCGGATTCGATGATGTTTTTTCCATTAGTGATACTTTCCTAGCTTAAGAAAATCATATCTTTGATATCTTACGCTAGGGCACGCTCAAAGGTTAGACCTTGGTCTATAAATACTGAATAATGATTCTACATCACCCTTGATGCTCTCCCGGATTTTATTAAGTTATATTGAGAGGCTTCACATAGAGAACATCTGAAGAGTTTCCTAAAATATAGTATAAATCTCATAGAGCTTTACATTACTCTTTGCTTGCTTTGTAAGAAAGTGTGTTTTAAGAGAAACTGATTGTATTGAATCTCTAACAAAAGGGTTGGAGATTGTGTAGCGTTTGTGTGTTTATACCCGAGTGCTTGTGAGTTCAAGTGCGAAGTAGCATACTAGATTTAGAGTGGGGTGTGCTGTTTCCTTGGAGTAAAGGAAACAAGAGAGTGCAAGAGTATTCTTGTTTTTCTAATTTGATTAATAAGAAGACTAGCATAGGTGGACATCAACCCTTGTTTGGCTGAACCTCGTTAAATTTGGTGTGTTCTTTACTTTACAAGGTTTATTGTTTTCGCTTTCAAGAACTAGCTCAACTGGTTCCCCATTAACTCAAAATGAATTTGGCACTAGTTCGTTTAAGTACACAATTCAACCCTACTCTTAAGTACATTACAAACCTGCGATTGGTATCAGAGCAGGTTCTTCTTAATAGGATAACATCTAGAGAAGTTGATCATGAGTACTCAAGAAATGAATGTTATGGGATACGATAACAAGACTCCAAAATTTAATGGGAAAAACTATGCATGGGCATCATTGGTATTGACTATGAGTGTGGTTAGTTGTCAAAAACGGACAAATAGCAATTACCAAGGAGGTTGAGGTTCTTCAGTTGCGAATAAGGAGAGTGAGTATATATACTTATGTTGATTATAAGAAGCTGGAGAAGAATGCCAAAGCCATGTCCATATTCCAATAGGCTATTGGAGAGAATAAGACTAACATAATCTCTGCTTGTGTCTCTGCCAAAGAGATATAGGATACCCTCGAACTTGCTTATGATGGAACCAGTGAGGTAAAGAGGTCAAAAATTGATTTATTTGTGTCTAAATACGAAGCTTTTCACATGAATAAAGATGAAAAAAATTAAGTGATTGCTTTGGTTGATTTATGACTATAGTAAATGATTTAAAATCTCTTAGCTAAAGTTTTTCTGATAAGGATTTGGTTAGAAATATGCTGCAAAGTTTAACAGATTTATGGATGACTAAGGTAACAGCTACCTATAAAGCAAAAGATCTCACATCGCATAGTCTAAAACAACTGATTGGTTCCCTTATGACTCATGAAATGCTGGTTGAGTCTAAGAGTGACAAGAGACCAGTTAGAGGTGTTGCCTTGGAGGGAACAATTGAAGAAGAAGAGGATGACATATCTATTGTAGAGACATAATCGTATCTCCGCATTTAAGGGCCCAATGATGAAACATACCCCGGTCTTAATTTGTCCGACCCAAGGACAGAGCAGTCCGAAAAGCCAACCCAAAATTATTTCGAAAAGTGTTAAAGTCCTATTTTAAAGCCCAATTAACTATTCATGATAATAGTATTTTGATCCAAATCCTTTGAAAAGCCCAATTAATTGCTTTATTTCAATAAAATAAATATTTTCCAATATATTTTTTATAATTAAAATCAGATTTTATCCCGTAAAATTAGATTTTCGGAGTTAAAAGATAAAAGAAAATCTTTAAAACGCATTTTTATCATAAAGTTGTCAAAACGTGTCAAAAACAAGGCGGTACACTGAATGCACCAACGTGTGCTGAGCGCACAAGACTGTTGAGCGCACGTGTCCTGCCACGTAAGTGCGCGCCTAGAGCACAACAGTGTGCTAAGAGCACAAGACTGCCATGTAGACTTATGTGTCATACAGAGTCCTACGCCAAGCGCACTTCTCTGTGTGAGATGCATCTTTTTTTTTCTTATCTTTTTTAAAGTGCGTACCACGTATACGCTTCCTACTGGGCATGCCGCGTCAGGTGCGCCGCTGTGCGCCTAACACGTGGATTTGCGTGTGACACATCATCCTGCGTCTGACGCAGCTGGCGCTTGAAGAGCAGTTTCGTTTTCCCTATAAATAGGCTTCGATTTTCCGAATTAAGCACGGTTTTTTCATACGTTTTTGACACTTCAACACTTCGAGCTCTACAAATATATTTACGAACCTGTCTACAAAACCTCCCTACAAAAACTCATACTTTCAGACATACAAACACATATTTTCATATATACATTCAAGTCTTTCAGACATTCATACTTTCAGGCTTGACGATTGCTCGTCCCGAAGGTTGTCAATCTCGCAGACCCATGCCACGGTATAATCCTGAGTGTCCTTGAATAAATTCCTATTTTTACTTTGAAGTTACTAACCATTTATTTCATGATGTAGATCTTTGGTATAAAATTGCTCTTTTTTATATTCTAATTCTTCCTTCGTTTTATTTATTTTCATGTATTATTGCTTGCTTGTCTGGTTGTTCTATGCATGATTTTTATCACCCACATTAATCAAAGAGCTAAAGAACTGTTCTAATATTAATCAGATAATTTGGACACCTTGTAATTTGATTGCCTAAAAACATATCACTAAGAAAAATAGTCTTTTATGTGTTTCCTAAACCAACCTAGACTAAATTATTTTTAGGGTGTATAATAATATTTTATGGTTATTCTATTGCATAAAAATTAACATGAATCTATATTTAGTAGAGGCTAGCAATGGAAAAATATGGTTCATTATGACCGTGTCCGTACCCCCCCGAACTCAATCTTTGGTTCATTTTGACCATCAATGGAGTCAGGACGAAAAATCTACATTGGATAAGTCCCTAATTTGTCCCTACATTTGTCGATATTCAATTAGGTTTATGAGTCTTCCTTTAAAGACTTGTTGGCAATTTCAAAATAATTTTCAATAAAACCTTTACAATGGGGAAGTCAAATCAAATACGCGCTCACACCGCGTAGGCGAAATAAAAACACTCCTACATTTTCCATATTATCCAATTTGTGCATCTTTACGTGTGTGTGCTTTTTTCAGTGCTTAGTATTACGCGATGTTTCGAGTTCAAAGTTATCGAGCGAATTTACGCGACGAGCAAAAACTAAAACTTCGTCTCCCCAAATCAGTTGCGCTCCACGCAACTCCAAATTTGGTGTCTTGCGCTTCTTGCTGCATCAAGCACTATTCTCTATCGTCGCACGCAGCCTTTTGCGTCCAGCACAGTTTGTGATATGTGTTCAGCGCGCTTTTCCGCGTCAAGCCCTCGTTATTATGCGTGGTGCGCACGTTATCCTGCATTTCATGCTCGTGCTCTTCGTGTCTTGAATTTTGTCCCTTTGTGTTGCGTTGTGCAAGGGTAACTTTTTATAATCCCCATATTTTACCAAACAATATCTTCAATCCTAATCAAACATAAAAATCAGTCTTTTCATGCAAGGTATAGTATGTCCTAAAAAATTTGCATCTAGAAAAACAGGCATGATAGAGTTATAATTGTCATGCATGTCTACCTTCTCCCTGATGTTCAACTAATCTTCCCTATTGATCTTATATTCAATCAATTTAAAAAACTTACGTTTTTCTAAATGAATCCTACACCCATGTTTATTCTACCTTCTTCAAAAAGCATTTACTAATCATCATCATCATATAAGCATTTAAAAAAAAATTAAAATTAATCCATCATCTTTTCCTAACAAAAGATAAAAACAAGGGGTTCCTTTCAAAAAATGAATTTCGAAAATTCTAAGCCTAGTCCAAACACCTTCATTCAATTCAATCCAATCGACCAAACCCAATCCATTTGCATTCATTTCTAGGCCCATATGCATTAGATTCCATTTTGCATTCATCCTAGGCCCGTCTAATTTGAGTCCATACATTCACTAGCATTAGAGTCGATCTTAGGCCCATATAAGTCTAGCTCATATCAAAATCTAGCCCCATTTGCATCTTTATGTGAAGTCTAGTCCAAATCGATTCCTAGTCCATTCCAATAATCTAAGTCTTAGTCTAGTCCAATCCAAATCTTAGGTTCGTTTAGGCCCGGTTCATTTCCCTAGGTCTAGTTTGCATTATATGTAAACCCTAGTTAGTCTTCGGACTATAAAAGTCAGTGTTAGGATTATAAAATTTCCCTAGGTCTAGTTTGCATTATATGAAAACCCTAGTCAGTCTTCGGACTATAAAAGTCAGTCTTCAGACTATAAAATTTCCCTAAGTCTAGTTTGCATTATATGTAAACCCTAGTCAGTCTTCGGACTATAAAATTTCCTAGGTCTAGTTTGCATTATATGTAAATCCTAGTCAGTTTTCGGACTATAAAGGTCGGGCTTAGGAATATAAAATTTCCTTCAGTTTTCGGACTATAAAATTTTCCTATGTCTAGTTTGCATTATATGTAAACCCTAGTCCGTCTCCGGCCTATTAAAGTTCAGTCTTAGGACTATAAAATTTCCCTAGGTCTAGTTCTCATTATATGTAAACCCTAATCAGTCTTTGGACTATAAAAGTTAAGTCTTAGGACTATCAAATTTCCCTAGGTCTAGTGATACGTGTCCTTTACCGTATTAAATTAAAAACCTAACTTAGACCTTCAAAAATATTTACAACTAGTAAAAGGGTAAGAAAGGATCGATCCCACGGAGAGACTACTAAACTCCTAAACTCAAAGTTCAACTAAACAACAATATTAATCATATAAATAAGTTAGACTACACAACTATTTACCTATTTACAGAGATTTGGGGGGGTTAAGATAATACTAACCAATAAAACTAAGTAAATGAAAAACTAATCTACAATTTACAAGTGACGACACAATTAACCATTTCAACTTCATAGTTTTATTACATTTAATTACTAGTACGATAAATAGTCGACCTTGAGAAATTAACCAAATATAATTATTAGATTAACTGTAAAGACTTTGATAGCAAAGACTCCCTATCCTCCCTTACTTAAAACCAATTTTGAACTAGGCCAAAATCGATTATAAACCAATCTAATTAATACAAATATGATCGCAACTTGTATGAATTAAAATTGGAAGCATTATAAACTAGGAGACATCATTAATCCTAATTATTCTAATCACATAGATGCTTACAATAATTAGATTGAACTTACTTTCTAATTTAAATTAAACCATGATCGCAGACTTAATATAAATTAGGGACTACTTGACCATATGATCTAAACTAAGCCAAACCATATAGATAGCAATAATTGACAAGCATACATACACTAGTAATATGCATTATCACTAATTAAACTTGAATCACAAGTAAATTCAAATAATAATTAATGGGTAAAATACTCAAGTCAATAATAATATCCAAACTAATTCAGAATACTAACAATAAGAATCTAATAAAATAGCAAAGTAATTTAAAAGAATAGCAATTGGGAATAATAAGTAAGAGAAGAACTCATGGATAAGTGCCCAAGAACACCGTACAAAACTCGGCTACGACCCCGTGTTTCACCGTGGCTCTTGTTCGACCTTGAATTCGAGACTAAGCTTCCCTTCAATGGCTTCCTTCACTTGCTAATTACCCAATTACGAACTTAATCAAACCCTCGCTCAACTCTCGGTATTTCTTGGCTAAATTGTGCGTATGTTTTTGGCGTGAAGATACGAGTAATATATACCCAATAGATAGGGAAAGTGATTAGAGAATAAGATAGGAATTCCATAAAATTCGGATGAGAAGAAGATGAAATCTCATCTTCTTATTGTTGTGCGTGGATGAACTATCTTTTCATTTTGTAAGGTGTTTTGCTGGTTGATAAGAAGCAGGACTTTTTGAAGAAGATGAATTCCTTCCTTTCTTTTATTTATCACGTGAGATTTGGCCTTTTTTTGTCTTCTTTATATTTTCTTCTTCCTTCTTTTTATTCTCCTTGCTTTTATTCTATTTGTCATCCCTTGATTATTTTTATAATCTTCTTCTTCCAATGTGAAATAGTAAAAGTACCTATAACAAAAATAATACACTATCTAAGCCATTTATTCAATAAAATATAATAAGAACATAAATAACCCACTACTAATAAAAGTTGGTAAAAATATAAAAATAATACATAAAGGACAAATATAAGACTAAAATTATGGAGTAAAAATATAACATATTACGCGCTTATCAAATTTCCCCACACTTAGCCTTTGATCGCCCTCGAACAAAACACCACTAAAATAAAAATAAAAACTATACTAGGAAAACAATAAACCTAACTCACTGACGTAGGAATCACGATTGCACTTAGCATGTGCAACAAGCCCTTTAAACCCCTAGGCTACCCTAGTGGACGAGTAAGGTCTCGTGAGGATTTTCAGATGGCATACCCACAAAGCCTTATTAACATAAGTTTCCGAACCAATTGGCAAACATGGATATTAGAAAGAAACTAAACGCCAGACCTAATATACCACCTCAATTTTCTTTGTCGGAAATAGCTAAATTAGATAAGTACACTACAAGAAACTAAAACATTTTACGTAAGTTAGAAAAACGTTGAGAAAATGTTAGTGGAAATGTCATACTCGTAGTGGTTTAAACAATCGAACTATCAAAACTCATAATACTTCATGAACTAATTGTTATCTTTGCAACTCAAAAATTTCTAGCATGAATCCACAAATGTATGCGTATCAAGTTCAATAAATAGACCCTCACAAATATAAATAAAAACACTCAACTCTGATTTGTTTGGGGTTATATAATACTCACTCAAACCTATAACCAAGTCGACTCAAAATGAAGTATATTTCTTTAAACTTGATTATCGTCTCAATTCTCCACTTGGAAGTGACATAATGCATAAAGATCAAAAGGTCTTTCAAAAGGTTGTAATGTGGCTAAGGTTAAAGGGTAGGAATAATATTTAGGAATGTGGAGTTAATAAGAAGCCAAGCTAAAGGGAGCAAGTATACATGACTTAAGATGTTCCAGTCACAACAAACCCCATTTATACATTCAACATCATACTCCAACTCTTTTTTTCTTTTCATATTATTCATCATATCCTTCACAAGTAATGCAATTACAACACTTATATGGATATTTCATAACATTTTCACCATTCTATGACTTTCAAACATTTATTTTTTTCGAATTCTTTTTTCCAATATTTTTTTTTTTGAATTTCATAACCCTTGTTTCCTCTTGTTTTTTTTTCAATATATTTCCACTATAACTCAAACATACAATACAAACTCAATAAAATAACTCCCCTTAGCCAGGCTTGGGTATAATATGTAGGAGGCCGCAAGTTTGTAATGTATGGTTAGCAAATAAAAACGGATATTAAGGCTCAAAAGGGCTTAAACAAAGGGAAATATTATATGAAAGAAAATCTCTGTGGCTAAAAAAAATGAAAAGGATGCCTAAATCATTTCTTCATAACATTTGTCACAAAAAGTCAGAAAGAGAACCAAGTCAAGTTCAATAGCCACACTTCATTGAGGAACTATCACAAAAAAAAAAAAAAAAAAAGGAGACTGATGCAGATGTGTCAGTCTAATAGGCTCAGAAGCTCACAAGGTTTGGTCTATTTATCTAGCCAGCTTATTTAAGAGAAGTAAGATAATTTTTTCTCAATTGTATTATAAATCTCTCAAGTTCGATTATCCGTTTCCAATTATATAACATTCCCAAAATCTTTTATTTCGAAAAATTTGATTTTATTTCAAAAACAAGTTAGATTAGAGTTTCTTATCAACTTACTAATCGTCATTCCTTAGGAAGTTAATAGGTGGAAATCCTAAATTAAATGCAACTAAAGTCCTATAACTAATGCAAGCAAAAGCACATTTTTTTTTGAATAATAGTAACTAAATAAAATAAAAATTCTATAGAAAATTTCGCAACACTTCCCCTAAAACAGGACATATCCGAATTTTTTAATAACTTAAAGTCATGGATACCAGAACCTCTATTCAACATATATAATTATACATCATATAATGCCAGCACAAAACACAAACTATCCTCATCATTTTGCCGATTCACCAAATGTCCAGCTCAAAAATGAAATTGTTCACCAATTTATATCCCCCCACACTTAAAATCAGCATTGTCCTCAATGAAAAAGAATTGAAGGAAATAATAAGAGAACTTAGCTGGTTATATGGTGGTTCTCGGAGCAAGTGATAACGCCTCTGTCCGTTGTGCTGCTGCCAATCTCGCACCAGTGGGTGTGCTGTTGTTTTTTTTTATAGTGCAGCTTACGATAATTTCCTCCACACTTAAACTTGTCATTAATCTCAATGGAGATCTTTAATACCGAAAATGAAGCACAAGTACATAACATAACAATGCTCAAGATACGGCTGCAGATTGAACCATTGTGAAACATCAAATAACAACACCTAACAGAAGCATATAATTTTCTATTCATCCAACTGTATCAGTATGATCTACAGTAGACAGTTTACCATTTAATAGTGACTGTTAAGTCCTTTAATGCTACTATGCATGACCCATGTTGCTACATAAGTGAAGACATATGCAAATAAGTGACTATATGCAAACTTAACAAAACATAACAGGGATAAAACACATAATTCTTTTACCTATTGCCCAAAAAGAAAGGAAAAAAATGAGTACAGTCTAACAACACCCTCTATAATTGTCATTAAAGTTGAAAATGTAAGTGAAAATAAAACTGACAAGACAAAACGTAATCTAAACTTGTTCAGATTAAAATTATGATAGCAGTAAACATTGAGGTATTATATTAACAAGCCCAAATGAGAATCAAAGATATATATTGGCTAGGAAGATAAAGCATAATTTAAGTCTAACCAATATCAACCCACTATTGTAGATGTTCTAGAAATGACACAAGCACACATCATGCAAAAATTCAGCTGACAACATGCTATATACTTATGTCAACTATCAATTATTAGACTAAGTTCAAATAAGATCATAGCTTGCAAAAATTTGGCCAAGAAACAAGCAATAAACTTATTATCACCCATCTAACACATATCAAAAGCCTATCTCTAAGTAGATTTAAGACATATAAAAGAACATAAACCTCACATTTAAGGTCTCCGATATTCATAATTCAGAATACTAACACCTGACTTTCACAATGAAGGTAAGATTGGTCAAAAACAATAAAACATGCAACCCAGTGCCCCACTAACAGGTTTAACCTCAAATTCCAATATGTGATGTAGGTGGAGATCACAAGGTAGCAAACAAAATTCGCAGATAAGTAGGGGTGCAATGGATTAGACAATGAACGCATCACTGACAAGTATAAAGCATAATACATAGACTATAATGAAAATCTAAGCATCAATTCGATTACTTATTTGCCAACTATATATAGAGTATAAGTTGACACCACATGCGTATATGGACATTGTCAAATAGAGAACACACCAAGTAAAACATATTGTACTGCAGTTTCATAATGTATTTGTATTCAAGAAGTCAAGATGGTTCCAATTTTGTTAGAATAATATATCTTTGTCCAAGCCCCAAAATAAGTTATAGACATAAATCATGATATATCTTATTGCATCTAATCATAAAAGTCTTAAAGGTAGGTGTGTAACCATAAAAATATGCACAGGACATGATTTTCTAACGTGCAACAATTGTAAAACAGAACTATTGTGTAAATATGATGATAATCATGTTAGTTCCAACCAGACCATAAGAGGATAATACCTATATATTTAAGCATTTAAGACACTAAGCACATACTATATTGACTACCTATTCTAGGAAGTATATAATAGGAACTATCTACATAATGACATATACTATACTCATTTAAAATTACCTCTTTTTTTTGTTGTTCCTTTATAATCTCTGACTTCTAATCCTAAAGTGCAGGACATTTTGAATTTATAGAAGATCAGACTCATGTTTCAATAAGTGAAAGTTTAAACCAAAGGAAAAAAATAGGCAGGGCAAATCAATTGGTCTTAAGTTCATAATGGAAATGAGAACTATAGCCTTAAAGTGGTCAGTTAACTATCTACTAGAGATAGGAAGCAAGACAAAAGATGCTACATACATATAGTGATGACTTGTCTTACTGACAATGGAAAAAAAAAATACAAACCACGTAATCTACAACTAAATTAGATCTTTGACATAGTAATTCAGGTCTTATTCTTATAGTTATAGGGATGAATCTGAAAATCACTTAGCAAAATACTAGCAGGAAGAAGACAGTTTCACTTACTACTAGATGCATCAACATTCACTGTTTATTGCACTGGAAAAAAAATCAAGCAGTAAAGGGAATAATTCTAAGAGAGGAACATATATACACCCAACAAATATAATGCAGGAAGTGGAACAAGCTAATATCATGCAAAAAGCTGTATGCGAACATGATATGGACATGTTACTATACTACACTATAAGATGCCAACTTAAACTAGCAGACCACAAATTTGCTAATGATTTGAGTCACAGGCAAAGATAGAAATAAATGAATAAAAATTTCTGATTACTAGGTGAGTAGAATACCAGACTGATAACGTTGTTGCTAGTCCAACTAAACGACTTCTAATGAATAACGAAGCCATGTATTGTTTCCTCTATTTATTTATTTTTTCACAAAGATTCACTCCTTGAACTATATAGTCACAGGAAAAAAAAATAGATGCAAAACTGATTAGCTAAGCCACGCCCAGCAAGAAGAACTAATTAGCACTTCTAGTCATGAAAATCAGAGATTAAGTGAGCAATAGAGACAAAATCAAACTCTCTAAACTCCTCAGCAATCAGAAACTTTATATTAAGGATATGCATGTGAACCTGCTCAATTCTTACTACTTTTTAGACTTTCATAAATAAAAAAAAGGCATTTGTGGGACAAAATGGAACACAAGTGGATAATCATGCAGATTCATTATTAACTGAGCAAAGTTAACACACCTATTCGACACAAGATGAAACTAAGCAAATATGATATTCAAACGCATGAAATGTCTCATAGTTCACTATATGTAATCACATAGCAAGACAAATTAGAACAAAAGGTCAGACTAGTGTAACTGACTCTAACTAACAGATCATAGTCAAAGAAATACTACAGACATGGTTAAATAGTAGGAACTTTAGAGACTAAAATTTACAACTGAAATTGTATTGGCATGCTGCAACGATATACAAAAAGTAAGTCAATCTTTGATATATAGGAAACTAAAACATATCTCCCTGGCAACGGCGCCAAAATTTGATACGTGTCTTTTACCGAATTAAATTAAAAACCTATCTTAGACCTTCAAAAATATTTACAACTAGTAAAAGGGTAAGAAAGGATCGATCCCACGGAGAGACTACTAAACTCCTAAACTCAAAGTTCAACTAAAAAACAATATTAATCATATAAATAAGTTAGACTACACAACTATTTACCTATTTACAGAGATTTGGGTGGGTTAAGATAATACTAACCAATAAAACTAAGTAAATGAAAAACTAATCTACTATTTACAAGTGACGACACAATTAACCATTTCAACTTCATAGTTTTATTAGATTTAATTACTAGTACGATAAATAGTCGACCTTGAGAAATTAACCAAATATAATTATTAGATTAACTGTAAAGACTTTGATAGCAAAGACTCCCTATCCTCCCTTACTTAAAACCAATTTTGAACTAGGCCAAAATCGATTCTAAACCAATCTAATTAATACAAATATGATCTTAACTTGTATGAATTAAAATTGGAAGCATTATAAACTAGGAGACATCATTAATCCTAATTATTCTAATCACATAGATGCTTACAATAATTAGATTGAACTTACTTTCTAATTTAAATTAAACCATGATCGCAGACTTAATATAAATTAGGGACTACTTGACCATATGATCTAAACTAAGCCAAACCATATAGATAGCAATAATTGACAAGCATACATACACTAGTAATATGCATTATCACCAATTAAACATGAATCACAAGTAAATTCAAATAATAATTAATGGGTAAAATACTCAAGTCAATAATAATATCCAAACTAATTCAGAATACTAACAATAAGAATCTAATAAAATAGCAAAGTAATTTAAAAGAATAGCAATTGGGAATAATAAGTAAGAGAAGAACTCATGGATAAGTGCCCAAGAACACCGTACAAAACTCGGCTACGACCCCGTATTTCACCGTGGCTCTTGTTCGACCTTGAATTCGAGACTAAGCTTCCCTTCAATGGCTTCCTTCACTTGCTAATTACCCAATTACGAACTTAATCAAACCCTCGCTCAACTCTCGGTATTTCTTGGCTAAATTGTGCGTATGTTTTTGGCGTGAAGATACGAGTAATATATACCCAATAGATAGGGAAAGTGATTAGAGAATAAGATAGGAATTCCATAAAATTCGGATGAGAAGAAGATGAAATCTCATCTTCTTATTGTTGTGCGTGGATGAACTATCTTTTCATTTTGTAAGGTGTTTTGCTGGTTGATAAGAAGCAGGACTTTTTGAAGAAGATGAATTCCTTCCTTTCTTTTATTTATCATGTGAGATTTGGCCTTTTTTTGTCTTCTTTATATTTTCTTCTTCCTTCTTTTCTATTCTCCTTGCTTTTATTCTATTTGTCATCCCTTGATTATTTTTATAATCTTCTTCTTCCAATGTGATATAGTAAAAGTACCTATAACAAAAATAATACACTATCTAAGCCATTTATTCAATAAAATATAATAAGAACATAAATAACCCACTACTAATAAAAGTTGGTAAAAATATAAAAATAATACATAAAGGACAAATATAAGACTAAAATTATGGAGTAAAAATATAACATATTACGTGCTTATCATCTAGTTTGCATTATACATCAGCCCTAGTAAGTCTTCGGACTATAAAAGTTGAGTCTTAGGACTATAAAATTTCTCTAGGTCTAGTTTGCATTATATGTAAACCCTAGTCGGTCTTTGGACTATAATATTTAAGTCTTCATGCTATAAAAGTTCATCCCCTAAGTCTAACCACCTTTATTTGTCTACCCTGCTTTGAGTCTAGTCTGCTTATTGTAAGTGCAAAGTCTAGTAGTCAGCAAAGTCTAATCATTCAGTCTGCTTGCATAGTCCAGTCCAATCCACGTCTACATGTGCATTTAGCTAGGCCCATATCTCCATCATGGTCAAGCCCATACTAGTCCAAAAACATACCCATTTCTAATCATTTCTAATTTTTCCATTCTTCCATTTTCCCATTCCCATTTCTCATTTCCATTTGTCATTTCGAAAGCATCATTTCTTAAAATTAACGAGGTCCATCTAATTTCTGTTCAGGACAGGTCGTGAGATTATAATTTGGGAACTTCCAACAGAGAGGCAACAAGGTCGACCTACTCCCATACTCGTCAAGCGCATCCTAATCTTTTCAGACGAATCCTCCAACTCTTCTAAATCATCATCTGAAATGGGGGACACTAATGAACAGCTTAGTGCCATCATGGCTCAACTTCAACTAATGAACTCTCGTCTAGAGGAACAAGACAAAGAGATCAAGGCATTGAGGATACTAACTGAAGAAGACGAACAGGGCGACACTCCACCACCACCACCTCCAATCAAGTCCAAGACGGATTTGAGGTTTGAAAAACTCGAGCAATTGATCCAATCAATTCTTGCACTCGAGAATTAGGCTCATGGCCATGACATTATCGATCCTGAACTGAGGGAAAAGCTCCCTGAAAAGGTAGCATTGGGTGACCTCCCAAAATTCAAGGGTGTCGAAGACCCAAATGATCACTTGAGAGCCTTTTTCATTCTCCATGGGCCTCAAGGGCATGAGCAAGGACCTGTTTGCTTGTGTCTTTCCCTTGACCTTGGATGCACATCCATCCAAGTGGTTCAGATCACTGAATAAAACCAAGCTGAATGATTGGGACTACATCAGAGAAGAGTTCCACAAACAATATATATACAATACTCAGCTTCCTATTGGCCTTCGTGAGTTAGGGTCTGTTCTGTTAAACTTATTTTGTCTTATCTTATATTATCTTATCTTATCTTATCTTATAAGATCTTATAAAATCTTATCTGATCTTATCTTATCTTATCTTATAAGATAGTTTATTGTGTGTGTCTAACATCTTATTTATCTTATCTTATCTTATCTTATCTTATCTTATCTTATCTTATCTTATCTTATCTTATCTTATCTTATAAAATCTTATATAAGTTAAAATAAGTTGAACAGAACGGACCCTTAGAGTTAAATAAACAAAACTCGAACAAATACTTCGTCATCTTCCTTAATAGATGGAGGGAAAAGGTTGCACAAATGACTAACATGCCATCTCAAGAGGATCAAGTTCGACTGGTGATCTGTAACTTGCATTCCAAATACGGGGATTACATCAAATTTCAACCCATAGAGTCTTTCTCGAAACTCTATAAGGTAGGCCTGCTGATTGAAGAAGAGGTTCAAGCCTCAAAAAGTAAGGGTTACAACAACGACAACTCTTTCAAGAAGAGTAACAATAACCCTTCCAGCTCCAAAGTTAATGTTGTCAACGCCCTAGCTACTGAAAAGGGAGGTTATCAAAAGCCTCAAAGAACCTTCACTACATTGGGCATGACTTTAGAAGAAGCTTTCAATAGGCTTCATAAAAAAGGAGCAATACAGCCTATCGGTCCTACTCCAAACCCTGCACTTGAAAATAGGCATAAGAAGTGGAACCCTAATATCTATTGCAAGTACCACTAAGGGAATGGACACCCAACATCTGCGTGTTGGGCCTTAAGGAATACTCTGCAAGACATGGTTGATAGTGGCAGACTTCCGATTTCGCCGGCAGCAAAAGTCAGCAACAACAACAACCCATTGGGAATCGTCTTAACAGTGCAGGAGGCTTAGTCGTTTAACGCTAGCTTACTAGGTTGAGCCGAAGAGTCCCTCCCCTAGCTCCTTAATTTCCTTTCCGGTCGAGTCTATGCCATTTAGGATTTTACTTCAATAAGCCTTGTTCTATTGTAAGACCTTGACAATTCTCTATTTTCCAAAATACCTTTTTAATATAAAACTTAGAGAATTACCAAAGCATTATCGCCCGTGTGATAACGTATCGGCTTATTTAGAATTTTGCAGCGGAAAATAAATAAACAACTTTGAAAATAATAAAATTAGTCAATCAAAAGTCAAACTCCAAAAACAAAAGTCAACTGTCAACCAAACCAAAGTCAACCAAATTTAACGACAATAGAGTATAAAAGCTAAACATAAGCTCTCCACGAATCCCGAACCCATGATGCATCATCTTCAAACCTGAAATGAACAATGCATTATTGATCCCGAGAGACTGCTTACCAAATGGGTCATCACAGGATCAATAAGGTACAACCATGATCGATATACACAATAAAAGCACGTAATCAGCAAAGCTGAGCACTACATAGTATACACATATAAAACCTAACATGATAGTAATGAACATTAAGGCAAAGATAAATAATAACATAACAGACTACTTTACTGAACTTAACTCCACAACTTAAATTAATTATAATTTAGATTGAATAGGCAATGGAAATAGTTGTCCAAACCAAACCAGTCTTCAATTTAGAAGACGAAGTACGGGCGTGACTCCGTACTCCCCTGACCAACGATATCGAGGAACCTTTTTAATAAAAATAGGACACAGTGATCAATCCAGTCCCAAGAAAAGCCATGGGCTATCACCATGTACTCCAACTCATACTAGTCCAACACTTCAAACGTGCACAAGTATAAAGCTTATTGCTATTCACTTTCCACTTTAAGTGATTAGTACTTTATTTACTTGTTATGATTCACAAAGGTAAGACAAACAATATAATCATCAAGGATGCATAACTTCCATTTTTATCTTAGGATTAGATAAGGTGATCACCAACTTAAAAATCCAAGAATAATTCCAATTATAAATTCCATAACCATTATTTATTTGTTGATCCAAGTCAACAATCAACCAAACTTTCATAGGTGAATAACCAACTTACCAAATAAGGCCATTGGTTCTCATAAAGTAAATAAATAATCCAAAGGGAACAACAACATGATCCAACGCATGATCCAATAACAACATAATTATTAATCCCTCATGTGAATTAATAAAATAAAGTTCCCAATCCCATATATCATCCATACAAACATAGTATAACCAACATAATCAACATGTTTCACACAACGGCATAAAACATGCAATTTCACTTGAATATAAATCACATATGAACTATAAATAGTTCCCTATGCATGATACTACATCAATCCCATCCTTAGGACATGATACTAATCCTACCAACACATAGGTATGTACATACCTTGTGTAGACAATATGCGAGGCCAATTTAATAATCTTAGACGTCGCCTAAAGAGATTTCTCCGCCTACCAATTATCAATACAACCACTAATCAATACTTAATCAAATTTCCAGCAACATTAAAATATGTTAAACCCTCTTCAAAAGTGTTTAAAAATCCTTTTTAACCATTAAAACTTCACCATTAATGTCTTCTAGTATAGTACCACTATATAAGTCATTAAAAATCCTCAAAAATCCATCATAACCATTCAAATAAAAATTTCAGCAACTTATAAGGTGTTCAAAACCCTTTAAAATATGCTTAGACATAATCATAATCATAAGAGTATCCAATTTCATAAACTATAATATAATACTATGATTTTTCAACTTATAAAACCCTAAAAATCCATACTTTGATACTTAAAACCCTAGTTTAAACATAATAAATAAATCTGAAATTTTAACTACTTCACTATATAAATTACATAATCTGAAATTTTTATTTAAATCATCAAACTATAATTTTAATCATTAAAACATTAAATCAATCCTTAAATATATAAACATAACATTAAATAAAATAGAGGAGGAAGAAATAACCAAAGGAAGAAGGCGGAGGAAGAACAGCGGCAAGGAGAGGCAGGTGCGTGGCTGGGCAACGGTGCTGGGCGCCGGCGGCTGCCGTTGGCTTACGAAGAGGAGGAGAGAAAATCAGGAGAGAGAGAAGAAGAAGAGGAGAAGGACGAAAAAATAGAGAGAGGAAGAGAGAGAAAATAAAGTGGGGAAATTTTGGGTTTTTGTGGGTTTATATAGTTAACAGTTGTGGGCTTAGGTAATTATGTTTGGGCTTCAATAATCATTTAATGGTTGACACTTGGCATAGTTGGGTTCCTCTAACCCATTTTAAAATCCTTTTTACTAAACTCAAAGATGTTTAAACTATTTAAATAATTTTCAAAGTATGACAAAATAAAATGTTTGATTACTTCACATCATTAAATAGTTCTCTTAAGAGAATTTCATAAAATTATGGGGGATCACAGTACCCCTCTTAAGAGAATTTTCGTCCCGAAACTTGGCACGAAAACTCTCACAGTCTCTAAATTTTTGACTCAAACTTACATTTGGAAATACTTGTGTCACAACGTGTACGCACTTTAACCAACTTTGAAACCACTTGTGTTACTCATGAACACATTTTCCATGCGGAGAACCAATTTATTTTGCACCAACATGTGCAAATCGCCAAAATAAGCATAAAAATGAATAAAAATACCATAGAAGTAGGCAAAAAGCACGAAATTCTATCGCATTCTACCCCCCTTGAAGAAAATGAGTTACACCCTCGTAACTCACCTCAATAATAAATCTGGATACTTTTTCTTCATTTCTTCTTCGACTCCCCACGTTGTCTCTTCATACTCATGGTTAGACCAAAGCACTTTTACAATATTCACATCCTTATTGCGTGTAGTACGTACGCACCTTTTCATCCAATATTTCACGTGCCTTTCCTCATACGTGAGGCTACTATCAATTTGAATTCTTTCAGGCTCCAAGACATGATTCTTATCAGGGGTATATCTCTTGAGTTGGGAAATGTGAAACACATCATGCATTTTCTCAAATTTCATTGACAAAGCCAACTTATAAGCTACCTTATAAGCTACCTTCCTAATTCTTTGCAAAATCTCATATGGGCCAACATACTTAGCACTTAGTTTGCCCATTTTCCAAAATCTCATCTTCTCTTCGCTTCAAATCAGCATAACTCTTTTGCTTATCCTGAGCAGCTTGAATTCTAGCCTGAATCAACTTGACATTCTTAACAGTCTCCTCAATTAATTCCGTCCCCAATACTATATTCTCACTAACATCATTCCAGCAAATGGGACTTCTTCACTTCCTCCCATACAACGCCTCAAAAGGAGCCATCTTAATGCTCGCATGGTAACTATTGTTATACGAGAACTCAATCAAGTCCAAGTGATCTTTCCAACTACCTTGGAAATCAATTGTGCACGCTCTCAACATATCTTCCATAGTCTGATTGGTCCTTTCAGTCTGACCATCGGTCGCAGGATGAAAAGTCGTACTTATCTTTAACGTTGTTCCAAGATTCAACTGGACCTTTTGCCAAAATTTCGAGAGGAATCTTGAATCACGATATGAAATAATGTATGTCGGGACTCCATGCAGTCTCACTACATGCTTGATGTACGTCTTCACAAGTTGCTTCTTCTTCCCTGTCTCTTGGATAGGAACGAACACGACAGACTTCGTCAGACGGTCCACGATAACCCAAATAGTATCATTACCATTTCTCGTCTTCAGCATAGCAGTCACAAAGTCCATCGATATAGAATCCCACTTCCATCCAAGAACCTCTAAGGATTGAATATTCCCCATTGGTCTCTTATGGTCTATCTTTACTTTCAAATAGGTCAGACACTTTGACACGAATTCAGCGACTTCACGCTTCATATTCGGCCACCAATAAATCTCCTTAAGATCCTTATACAACTTGTCACCCCCAGGGTGCACAGAATATGGAGTAGTATGCCCCTCATCCACAAGCCTTCTCTTAACCTCTTCACACTTTTGTGGTACACACCACCTTCCTTTGAACCTCAAGCTTCCATCATCACGAATCTTAAAGTCCACGTCCCTACCTTGCTTCATATTCTCCTTAATCTTATATAGGTGCTCGTCTCCAATTTGACCCTCTTTGATCTCATCGAAAACTGACAACCCCAATGATAAAGCACTCAATCTTGCCTCGATATCCCTAGGATTTAGAATTTCTAGGCTAAGCCTTGGCATATCTCAGCACAATTCCTCGGAAACTACCAACACATTCATGCTATGGCTTGATTTCCTACTCAAAGCATCGGCAACTACATTCGACTTCCCTTCATGATACTGGATATCTAGGTCATAATCCTTGATCAGTTCTAACCATCTCCTCTGCCCCATATTGAGATCCTTCTGGGTGAAAATGTAATTCAAACTATTATGGTCTTAAAAATCTTACAAGTTTCCCCATATAGGTAATGTCTCCAAATTTTCAAGGCAACCACAATAGCAGCTAACTCTAGATCATGGATAGGATAATTAGACGCATATGGTTTCAACTGATGCGATGCATACGTGATCACCTTCCCATTCTGCTGTAGAACACATCCCAAACCATTCTACGAAGCATCTTGACGATCGCCAGATTACCCTGCACAGGTAAAGACTGTGTCGTCTGACTTTGTTGGCCAAATCCATAAAAATGAGGATATGCATGACCGCCCAGAATAGTTATAACCCTAGAAAGTGCCGAAGAAGAATAACATCGGTTCTAGCGTCAAGGCCAACTCTTGAATGGCCGGGATTATTCGACAAAGGGGAAGAATTAATTTTTATTACTTTTTCAGAAAAAATAAAGAATGAGCAAGGAAAAAATAAGGAGATACATGGCGAACGCTTGGACGGTCGATGAAGAAAAAACATAACAAGTCTGGACGATCACACTCTCTCTCTAGAAAGTAAGAAAATTTACAGAGCCTCTCTCTCTCGAAAATTTACTCATGGTGTTGAAATAATTCATAAGGACAAAACAATGTATTTATAGGGGGGTGAAAACCTCTCTAACATGTTAAAAACAACTGGATACGTGGCCCTCCAGAGAAAGGGCGCGTCATTGCCCTTTAAACAAGGTAACTTCCACTGGTAAAAGGACATTAACGGGTATTGCAATAGTTAAATCCCCTTTTAGGGGGAAATGTTGTGACCTAGAAAATGAAGGGCTAATAAGCTGCCGCGTGGACCAATCAGAGGTGTCCACATGTCCCAGAAGTGGGAGGGAAACTTAGCTCTTTCAAAGGGTTTTTTTATTCCTCTAAGGAATAAGGCGCACCTCTGGCTAGAATGAATAATCAGAGTCCAACTCCCAGAAAAAAAGCTGTATATGATTGGTTGATATTCAACCTCCAATTATTGCCTGCCATGTGTCACAGTCTGATTGCCTAGCCAACCAAATGCTCCCATTCTAGGGTGACATCAAATGGCAGCTTTCATATTCCAAACACCATAAATAGTCCCCTCAAAATCAGGTAAAAGGTAGATGATTGAATAATGTGCATTACTCTGCTAAAATATTCTCTCTTTCTCTCTCTATCTCTACACCTATTTCCATGTCTGATATTGACTTAAGATTCGAATGGGGGAACCACCACCCGAACCTCCAGGGTTGGTTCCTTTTTCTGCAGGTTCGGAGTGCGAAGCTAAGGAATCGTTGCACATGTCTCCCTAAAGAACACATTGAAGAATCAAAGTTACTTGTCGTACAAATAGTCTAAACAAATACAAATTGATTCAAGAATTGTGAAATCAATATATTATTCCTCAAAGTTAATGTTTTTTGCAATATCCTGCTTTCATACCCAGCTAAAAGTGTTGCTTAAAAACTCTAAATTTGGTATTTACACGTGCAAAAAGAAAATGAAAAGATCTCAAATTCACCTACAACCAAAATCAGCAATTACCAAATTTAGTTTAGAGTCATTCCATCTTTCTTCCTCTCCTTCTAATTGAATCACAGAAACATAGAGAGAGCATGAAACGAGTCATGAATGAAAACGTGTTTGAGAGGAGATAGAGAAAGAGAAAGAGAAAGAGGAATAGTGTGGTATTATGGAGCATGGGCTCATGGAATTGAAAAATATGAAGAGAGCATGGCAAAGTTAGGAGGAGAGTGAGAATAAGAGGAGTTCAATATTTGGTAAAGTAACCAAATTTGAAAAGTTGTTAAACTTTAATTATTTGTAAATCTATGTACATTTAGAAAACTCAATGCTCTTAATTAGGACGTGGCTTTACATCTTTTCAAACTAGGCCACATGGTATTATGTGGTTTTCTTATAAAGTTGAAAACAGTAGACTTAATTACAACAATTTAACAAAAGCTTATCCATTCCATTTCTTCAAATCAAAACTCATTCTCCTGCAAAAATCAAAACCCGTAAAGTACCCATACAAGTCAAGTAAAATCATTTAGAACGTAAAAGCTCATTTGACGGATAGCTTTTATCTTAAAAGCTCACTTGAATAATCTATTTGGGGCAAAAATTACTTCCATCCCACAATAATTTATTGCACACCCTCATTCAAAAAATTACAAGTACAATCCATGTGATAGATATTTGGGAATATTGGTTACTTTAAAAAAAAAAATAGATTAGTATCTAAGATTTTTTTCTATCCTTTTTTATTCTAAACTTATTATTTCAAATTATCAGATTTTATTATACAATTCGATTTATTTTTATATGGGTTCGCACAGACAACGCATTATTAAGACGCTTGCCTAATATAATAGAGATGATATCATATTTTACATTACGAGATTTTGTGCTCAAATTCTACTCTCTTTGCTATATTTCCTTGTTCTACTATGAATATGTTTTCTTTAGAAAAACTTTGTAAATAGTTTTTCTATAAATTAATACTAAATGTAATTACGCGATTAATTTAATTTTAATAACGATTTTGTACGCATCGCGTGCATATAAAGGCTTGTAATATATATAGAAAGTCTCGTGGCTCTAGTAGAAAGTCTTCAACAAGACTTCGCCCATGAACGATGTGATTTTATTAAAATATAATGCGCGGAGTTGAACGTAAAAGAAAATTAAGCCTCCACCAAGGTACAAGCAGCTATATATATTTCACCAGTGAGGTTGAAGTGGTGGAGTAGTGGCATCGCTTCCCACATCATATCCCTCGGGTCTATGAATCAAACCTCATGGGACTCATTTAAGGATTTCCCCTTATTCCTCCTCAAGTGATTCTCCTTTATCTTACCTCTAATATATATATATATATATATATATATATATATATATATATATATATATATATATATATATATATATATATATATATCACTAGTACATGACTTTACACGCAAAGTATTATCAACATGTATCATTGAAACGTATGGAGTAATTGCAAGAAGCCACTTTTTTTCTTAAGCAACTCCTAACCTTCTACTTAGAATATCATGATTTTACAACCAAGCTAGGTCGCTGTTTTTGTAATCAATATCCCATGTTAACTAACAATTTGGAAAAGAAGAAGTGAAGTATAGCAATGAGCACTCCCTAAATAAACTAAAACCTAATGTCAAGGGTGAAACCAGTCACCACTGTCTATATGAAATATAACAACATATAAACTAATGAAATATACCCTTACTAAATTTTCAACGGTTTTGTGAACCGAAAAACTCATTACTTCTTCAAAATTGATCACTTATAGTGTATTCTGTTAGGAATCTGGGTGTTGTAGTTTGATTAATGCGGAACAAAATCAATGAAATAATAAGGATGAGAAAAGCAATAAAGAAGATAAACAAAATAACACAAGGATTTACATGGTTCGGTCAAAATATACCTACATCCACAGGTGGGGGATTCGAGCTTCTTCACTATAATGGAGAAAAACAGAGAGAATAATTACAAGGAGTCCTAAAATACTAGAGGCTAAAAGTGTTTCATAAGTTGTGTCTATAATAATGAGCACTAAAAGGTCCTTTTATAACACAAGGAACCCCGCACAAAACCCTAGAATATACTCCGTAAACCCTAAAAAGAAAATCCGACTCGGAAACACGTCTCGCAAACCGCGAGGCGCGGTGATGGCCACGAGACGCGGTGGATGCCGCGAGTCGCGGTATGCTCTCGGCAGCTCTTCGTAAAACAGGCGTAACTTTCTCGTTTCTCAGCGCAATTGGGCATATGACCTATCGTTGGAAAGCTCTTGAAACAAGCTATGACCTCCAATTTGAATCACATCAAAACCATTTATAGATTGAGAGATATGTGCATTCAAAGTCAGCCTTATGTCATTCACAAAATTTTAAGTCACAAATAACATATTCACTCGAACATAGCTACACCTATTTGTTAGGGAGATCACCCGCATGAGATCAAAAACCAAATCATAAAATATTTATATTTGTTGAGGTATAATCCGCAGACCGCAATATATTGAATCTCCTGGACAGGTAAACTACCCTATAGATAGATTAGGTTTTTCCCCATTCGCCCAAATTCCAGCATACGAGGAGTCTGTGTCTGTCGATAAAGAACTCAAGAAGGGTTAGGACTGGAGAGAGGAGAGATTATGTGTTTTCATAATTTCATACTTTTAGAATTTTAAACTAGTTGTGAAGTTTGGGTGATGTCCTCCGTTATTTGATAAGGCAGAATAATGTAATTAGTTGATTTGCAATCAATTGATACTTTGTCAAAAATAGAATAAATCCGTTTTTTCTTCACATATTATCAATATACCTACAATTTTTTTGATGTTTTATTCTCCATAATCATTTCATTAGATATGTATAAAATTGTCCATTTTTTTAGTGTTGTTTATCTATGTACAATCTGATAATATATGTAGTCAGTTTGTAATGATTTAATATATTTATACTAGTTTAAACCCCATGCAATAATGCACGGGATGCTAATTGTTTGCATTCATGTAAAGAAAAGGTTTGACACTATGAATGTGAGATAAATTAAATTAAACAAACAAAGTCACATATAATTATTAAAAACGCAGTTATCGTATAATATGCAACAAAGTAGACGATAAGACAACTGTGAGTAACTATATGAACACATTGAAAGAAAAACTAAGTACATAAATGAAAAGTTTTCATAATACTTATTACACATTCTGAAATACTTCCTTATACATTACATTTGTGGTAACATTTGAGTTCCCACGCTCTTTACCACAAATTAAAATCTTCAAAACCTTTTTGCTTGTAACTTTTGATACAACAACATAGAATTGTCTGTGGTTGAATATTGGCCGAGGGAGATATAATAATACGTGAGCAAGAGACTGTCATTGGCTTTTATTTATCGTCATTGCAAAACATACAACCAATGGAAGCTGCCTTCTCTGGATTTTTTTAGCGGGAACTTTGTTGCGTCTTATGGTGTAAGTGTCATCCTAGGAATGAAAACTTTGTCCCAGTGTAAAAATGCACGGGATATTTTATGTAAATATGATCTGGACCCGTGTATAATGCACGGGAATTATTTTGTTTATTAAGTAGTTCTATGTAATTTCCACTGTATCTTATTAGTATTAGGTAAGATTTCGTCCAGTTCAAAAGTTAAGTGGCATATTAATAAAGAAACAAAATTAACTCTAAATCTAGTGACAAAATTAATAACTATAAAACTAACAAAATAACAATACAGGGAAAAAAAATACAAATTAAACTTCTTTAAGAACATTTCACAAACATTAAAAAATGATAGAATTAGAAAGACTTTTCTTTTAACTATTACTCCCTCATATCCCCAAATAACTCTTCGTTTATTTCCAATTTTGCTACTATTAACACGTAAATAAATTCTTTTGAATTTTCTCCAATAAATAAGAAAAAACATAATCGTGTATGATCTTGTTTATTTGTCTCATTGAACCCATATTGAAGAAGTCATAATGCTTCACATCTCCATCTTAGATAAGTAATTCATAGATATTTTAAACTCATGACGGATAGCTTCTTCTAAACCAATGTTAGATGTAACCAATAACTTTGATATTTCTCTTAGTATCTGTAATTATCGGGACAAAGGCAACTATACAACTTGGTTGAACAAAGATTATCATATTTCGTGAAGTAAATAACATTGGTATGTAATAAATATTTTGTTTGAACAATAATATATAAAAAACTCATCCAATAGGAAATATTGCATCTTCATCCATGAGGAACCTTTCAAGACTATATGTTTCGCGAGAATTATTAAAATTGGGTTTCTCCTACACGTGAATCAATCGTACACGTAACATATACATCTTAATGGTTTTTAATATTTCACTAATCTTGATAAGCTAACATTATATTGTTTGTTTAAGTAGTAATTTGATATTCGAAAACTAATCTACAAAAATTTTCTTTGTTTTAGCTAGATTGATTCTCACTTTCATGTCGTCACTTGATTTTTTTTTCTATATATTTTTTGTTGAATTTCTTTCAAGTAAATTCACAATCTATGAATATTCAAAGACTAATCAATTAATTTCCTTTGTTTTGGCTACATTGATTCTCTCTCTTATGTCGTTACTTGATTATTTTGTATATTTTTCTATTGCAAATTTTTCATATAAATTCACATTCTATGAATAACGATTTACATTCGATATTTTTTTTAAAATAAAAAGCGTCCTGACAATTTTGCTTAAATTGTAGCTGCATGTTTGAATCAATGATGTGCATAACTCCTTGTCTATCATTTTGTCCTTGATGTATGCTAATTGATTTGCTCTTTGATAATCTAGTAGTTCTACTATGATCAGCTTTTCGTTGTACCTCCTTTGATTTGTAACTCTTTTAATCTGATTTCTATCATTCATATCTAAATAACCTTTTGAGTTTTGATTTGAATCAATAATTGAACATGCATGATCAATATTTTATCCATTCGCACTACCATACACATCTCATAGGTTTAGTACAAAAAAGAAATGTATAGATTTTTGTTCCTTTTGTGTTATATTTTGACTAACAAAATTGCGCATCTTAAAATCTTCTTGTTCTCATAATTGAAACTTGAAACTATATTAATATGCAAAATTTTGAAGATTACTAACTCAAAATTGCAATTTAAAATTATTATATTAAGTTGATTGAGCAATTTTATGAAGACTACTAACCATTTGTAATGTTACTAAGCGGTGTTATATCGACTTCATCATAGTTCGATAATGAGTCAGCATAGTTCGATGGAGTTAACTTGTCATTTGGACCTGATATCATTGATAATTAGACTTCTATTGGTTACTATGAATTTATTAAATTCATAACTTTACAAAAGTTGTTGATCATTGAGGTATTACATAGTAGTATTTGTCTTTTCTTACTCCTTGAATTGATATCAGGTTGTAATCTTGTCGGTGTGCAAACTTGAAAAAGAACATTTAAAAAATTAGAATCAATAATCTTAAATAATGAAGTGAAACTTATGAATCTCAATAATAAACTTGTAAGCGTATTACATTGACTATTACTTATAACATAACTTAATGGAGTCTTATTTTCTTTCATACTTCCTTGAGAACAAAAACGACCTTCACGCTTCTCTTTTAGTATACACCTTCCTTTTTCCCGATTAATACGTGAAGACTGATTATGAACAGTACTGACACTAGTATGTAAATTTGCGTCCCTGGATATGCGTCGGACATTTAAGGAGCCGACGCAGATATATCATTTGCGTCGGATTGGCTAGAGCATTCGACGCAAATGACTACTGCAAATGGGAAAAAATGAGTTGCGTCGGATGGGCCACATGATGCGATGCAAATGATGGGCCATGATTTGCGTCGGATGGGCCACTACACGCGACGCATATCATGGGCTATCGTTTCCTTTTAATAAGCAGGCTTAGGGTTTCTTCAAGTCTTCATTTCTCCCACTCTCTCACTTTCTCACTCCAGCAGCCATTTCGTCCGCCTGGAAGAAATTCAGATTCACTCTCCTCATTTTGTCCTTCACTTCACTCTAACGCCCATCTCCGTTCGTTCTCTCAGGCGACTCCCCATCTCCGTTCGTTCTCTCCGGCGCGCCTCTCAAACTCAAAAATTCACGCCTATGGTGGTCGCGTTGTGGTATACGGTGATGGTGCTGCTGTACTTCGTCGGAGATTCGCAATTTGACGCTCATATTTTGGCCGGCGAAGCTTCTATTCCGGCGAATGTCTCGATCGTTTTTCCTTTTTCTTAAATTATGAATCCCGGGTAGTAAGCTCTCAAATGTTTTTGTATATTTTACGCTCATATCTTCGCCGGCGAAGTCTCGATCGTTCTTCCTTTGATTATTCTCCAATGTTCTAGATTCAGATTTACTGTTACATTTTTTTTTTTACATATTTCCTCAATACAATCCATGTAAGATCTTGTATATTTTCAATTTCGATTTTAGATCCGGAAACATAGAGGATTTTTTCTTTCTTTTTTGTAAATTGTAAATTGATAATAGTAGTTTGTTCTCTGTAAAACTAGTTTGTTCTCTTTGTCTCTCTTAGTTTTCTTGATTATGGAACTTTTCGCCATTCGTTTTTTTGTTTGTGTTGCGGTGATTTGTTTGCTGTTTGCTGGTATTGCTTTGAACTTCAGAGAACAAATTTGTTGTGTATGTATTGTTGCTCATGAATTCATATTTTTTTTAAAAAAACGACAATTTGCGTCGCATTCTGAGTTATACGCGACGCAGATGGTTGCTCATCTGCGTCGCATGTAGCTCAGGATATGACGCACATATTAGGATGTTGGTGCTGGTTAGGCGCCTTGTGCGTCGGACTTCGCGTTGCATGCGATGCAAAAAGATCAACATTTGCGTCGCATCCTTGTCCGACGCAGATCCTGACTCCCAAATTTGCGTCGAGACCTGTGCAGTCGGACCGATGTCCGACGCAAATGGTGGTCCCAGGTCCGACGCAAATCAATGATTTTGTACTAGTGTGACTACAATAGGCCCTGTTATAAACAACAATTTAATTTTTCATTAAAAGAACAATGAATTGTATATTTTGTATAATTCACTAAATAAATAAAGATTAGAATCAATAATCTAAATTAATGAAATGAAACTTACGATTTTGAATATTGCACATGTAAGTGTATTACATTGGCTATTACCTATAACACAACTTAATGGAGTCTCATTTTCTTTCATATCTCCTGGAGAATAAAAACGACATTCACGCTTCTCTTAAAGTATACACCTTCTTTTTTCCCGAGCAATACGTGCAGATTGTTTATGAACTGTATTGACTATCATAGGTCCTATTTTAAAAAGCAATTCAATTTTTTTAATAAAAGGACAATGAATTGTATATTTCATATGATTCACTAATTACATAAAAATTTATAATCAATAATCTAAACTAATAAAATATAACTTATGAATTTGAATAATGCACTTGTAAGTGTATTACATTAGCTATTACTTATAACACAACTTTACCAAACCTCTCGCAAAACCTTCTTCAAAGAACCCATCTCCACCGAAAACCCCAAGCGATGGGGGGCTCGGCAGCTGCCGCCTCGCTGGTGGCCGTCGAGACCTCTTCCCTTCCCTTTCTTTTTTCTTTCTTTGTTTTTTATTTCGCTAGGTTTATGTTTTCAATAAGTCCCATCTGTCTGATGGCTTTTGTTCCCTTCATGGAATTTGTAGTCGCCCGCTTCGTGGTGGGTCAATTAGTCCTGTTTTTTGGTTTATTTTTTGTGTATCTATCCAAGGATATAGATTTGGAAGTTTCGTCTTGGATATTTGTGGAACTGGTGAAGCATCATTTTGCATATATGGGAAATCATACTCTCTGGCTCAAAATCAAGAATATCGAGACGAAGGTCAGATTTCAGGTTATTATTACATCAGGCTTTAACGATGTTGAGTCATCTAAAATCGATTATGGTTGGAATGTTACCATATCACGACAGCGGTCCCGAAGCGTCTTCATTAGTAGCGTGGATGACAATTTTCAGATTGATATTTTGGATTATCTTTATGTAAGGTTATTATGGTTGTAGATGTCGTATGGCGTTTTATTAATGATAATAATTTCCCCATTCCCATTCAAAAAAAAAAAAATAACACAACTTAATGGAATCTCATTTTCTTTCATATTTTCTAAAGAACAAAAACAACCTTCACGCTTATCTTTCAATATACACATTCTTTTTTTCCCGAGCAATACGTTCAGATTGATTACGAACTGTATTGAGTATCATAGGCCCTGTTTACAAAAGCAATTCAATTTTTTAATAAAATAATAATGAATAAGCAATTTGGTATGATTCACTAATTATATCTACATATATACTACTAAAAAACTATGGTTTTATGGTTGGATACGTCCACCAAGGGTATCTTATCATTTGAGCGCAAACTAATATTTTTTGATGTTACTGGTGTAATAAATAAGATATTTTCTCCGCCTACAATACAAATAAATAATAAATTATATCATAAAATAATGACACAAAATTTAATAAATGTAATTGTACATTGTACAAAATTACCTGTATACAAAACTTATACATGAAATCATCATTTTATGAATTAAAGATATTATATTGGTAGAATTTTGAGTGGCATTAATGTGTACAATATATATAAATGGAAAAATAAATCTATATAATACAACTCAATAATCTAAAGTGCATGACTATCTATTAATATTTTGTTATTAAGGCCATGTTCTATTACTTTGTACTAATTAAAATATAGCATAAGAATTTTGTAAAACAACTCTTAAATCAGTTTGTTGGTTTTTCTATTAAGTCTCATATATTAATTTATATAAAAATGTTTTCCATTTACTTAAACTTTTCTTTATTTCTTCCTACTGTTACCATTGCTCCTTCACCTTCCATTTTCAACCTTTCAACTTCTATATCCATCAACCACCCCAAATCTATTATATCTAATTCCCTCTAAAAATAACATCACGCAATTCAAATTTAAAATCGTTATCTAAAATATTGAAATTTGTCTACAAAATAATCAGATTACATAATGTCAAACTTAGGAGACAATGCCCATATAAAACCCCAAAAACAATTCTTTCTTCATTACCTTCTTCCGGCGAACTTTCAGTGTTAGGAGGCTTATAAGAGACAGGAATTTGGAAAAGTCGGTCGAATTGAGTACCTATAAGTTATTTTTGTAAGTCCATCACAATGTCTCATGAGCTACTCCCTCCGTCTCATAATAGAGTGAACATTGTCCCAAATTAGTTTGAACACGTCCATTTTTAACATGGTCCTACACTTTATATTTTAGTATTCTTATACCTTTAGACCCATACTCTAACTTTATCAATAAAAAATATTCAACTTTCTATCTCTTTCAATTTGAAAACCCCACAAACTCCTATCACATATACTTTTTAAGAAAATAATATTTAGTAATTACACTATTTCGTATCACTTAAAATTATGCGCCACCAAGTATTCATATTTTTGTGGGACGGAGAGAGTAGAACAATACATGAATAAATGTGATTAGCGGAAACAGAAGAAGTCGTTTCCTCTCCTCTCTCCCTCTCCCTCTTCAATTCTCTTTCTAGGATTTCTAATTTTCTTGGCCTCCTTGGCCGGAAATTAGACTATTTCCGACCCTTTTCCTTAGATTTTAGCGTTTTTTAGTATTACTATCTTTTTTATTGCTTTCTTCTGTTCAGTTCTCTCCATCTGTGAGAAATTTTGTCCCCCTTTTTGGTGGTTGTTTCTCATCTTTGTATGAGTTTCTTATTTTCATGGTGTCAATAATTTGGAAGATGGTCTGGATACATAAGGGTTTAGGTTTTTTCAGCAATTCGTCATTGGGAACAATTATATCACAGAATCAGATTGTGAAGGTCTCTACTTGGAAAAATGCAAAGACATCGAAGTACACTGTTTGCGTCAAGTTTGAAGCGGTGGAGTTGGATCTGTGCTCGAGTATGCTTAAAATTAATTGGTTCTATTGTGAAAATTGTTGCAATTTGCTAAATCTGTATTTTTTTTTATACATAAATCTGTATTTTTCAGATCTTAATTATCATTTTATGTGCCGTTTGGCTTATTATTAATGATATATTTTCTTCCCGTAAAAAAAAACATGAATAAATGTTGATACGTAAATAATTAAAAAAATACATCTTAGGCCAAACGCCAACCAAATAGATGCTATCTTTATGAATTTACCCCATGTCAAACAAAAAATATGTTATCGGACTCCTCATTAAAAGAAAAAGTTGATATCATAAAACCTCCCGTGTGAATTGGTAATCGTAATCCGTATGAGTTTTACTATTATTTGTGCGTACTAATTATATAGTTACCAATACAAAGCCTTGGACTAGGGGTGCTTATCGAGCGAGCCGAGCCCGAATAGCACTGGGCTCGGCTCGAGCTCGTTTAACTTTTCATGGGCTCGGCTCGGCTCGTGAGCTCGTCGAGCTTGGGGGAGCTGAGCTCGGTTCGAGCTCGTGACTAGAATTTGCGGCTCGAGCTCGGCTCGTGAGCTCGTTTAGGCTCGGCTCGTGAGCTCGATTGTGGCTTGTGAGCTCGTTTAATTGCTTTTACCTTTTCTTTTATCTTTCTTCTAATAATATACTTTAGTTAGTATCTTAAAAGAAATACTTAATATAATTTTTAATATATATAAATAATTTTTTAATATAAAATATCTTTTAGTATAAAATAATCGAGCTGTTCACGAGCTTTACGAGCCGAGCTTCACCTAGCTCGGATCGGCTCGTTTAAGTCTCGAGCCGAGTTTCTACAAGCCGAGCTTTGACCGAGCTTTGACCGAGCCGAGCCCGAGCTGCTCGCGAGCTTGTCAGGCTCATTATCACCTACCTTGGACAATAAGGTTTTACAGTGAGTTTTTGCAATATGAGTTACAAAAAATTGCCTTAGACAATCCATATGAGTTTCTATGAATATGGACAATAAAAAAAGTTTTTGCAATATTTCGATTATGGAAATTATAGCAAGGACTTGATTTCAATTTATTGTGGATCTCCAACTTACTTCATTTGCATTGAAATGAATGGTTGATTTGGCAAGTGCAAAGGAAAGTTTTGTCAAACATATATATTAAGCTATATCTTTGCTTGATTTTAGAAACGGTATTTCAATCAAGAGAGTCAATTTAATATAATTGAATTGATTTAAGGGTTGGTGAATTATTATATAATACGGTTTTTTCACCTGATACCCCCGAGTTTTCAAAAAATTCACGTGGTACCCTCCATGTTTTCAAAATTCACCAGGTACCCCTAAGTTTAAAACTAATTTACGTGGTACCCTCAAATACCCTTAATGACTAACGGCGTTAACCGCCGTTAGTCCTTAACCCTAATTTCTTGTTTTAAATCCTACTTAACCCCCTAATGCTAACCTTAATCCTAATCCTAACCCTAACCCTAACACCAAACCCAAACCCTAACCCTAACCCTAACCCACCACCCACTCCCCCCACCCTCCCACCACCCCCGGCCCACTCCCCCCCACCCCTACCCTCCCCCACCCCGGCAGCCCCCCCCCCCCACCCCCCGCAGCCCCTCCCTCACCCCGTGCCGCCCCCCCCCAACCCGGGTTCGGTTCGGCCAGTCCCCACCCTCGTGCCCCCCTCCCCACCCGGTTCGGTTCGGTAGTCCCCCACCCCTCCCTCACCATCGCGCCCGACCCCCGCACCCCCCACAGCACCACCCCCTTCCATTTTCGCACCCCACTCCACACCCGCCGCCCGCGTCACCCGCAACCCCCGTATTTTCTTCTTCCCTCTCGTTTTTTCGCAATCTCAATACTTTGTGTTTCACGCAATTTGGAGGAGGGTGGTGCCACGGGGGTGGGGGGGGGGGCGCGAAAAATGGAAGCGGGGTGGTGCTGCGGGGCGCGGGGGGGGGTGGTGTGGGGGGCGCGGGGGTTATGGGAGAAGGGTTAGGGGGCTGTTCCGAAATTTAGGGGGGCGATGGTGGGGGAGGGGTGGGGAACTGCGTTTAGGGCTGCGGCAACGACGGGGGTGGGGAGGGGGGGGCTGCGGGGGTGGGGTTGGGCCGGGGTGGAGGAGGCATGGGTGGTGGGAGGGGGTGGGGGAAGGGTGATTAAGGTTAGGTTTAGGGTTTAGGGTTAGGATTAGGGTAAGGGTTAGGAATAGGGTTAGAATTATAGGTTAATTAGGGTTCAAAGCAAAAAATTAGGGTTAATGACTAACAGCGGTTAACGCCGTTAGTCATTAAGGGTATTTGAGGGTACCACGTGAATTAGTTTTAAACTTAGGGGTACCTGGTGAATTTTGAAAACATGGAGGGTACCACGTGAATTTTTGGAAAACTCGGGGGGTATCAGGTGAAAAAACCGTATATAATAATATGATGAAGAAATAAAAAGTACATGTAAGAGTTGATGGTTGAGATAGAACAATGTAATAAAAAAGGTAAATACACTTCGGCCAAATATAATAGAAACTAACAAAAAGGGCAAAACTAATTTTATTAATGTCACATAAGCAAAATTATCAAAAACCAAACATCAACCATATTAATTTTAATACTACTCTAACACGAAACTAATATGAATAATGTAATTTTTTTTTTCAATAACACTAAAATCAACCATATTGTGTAATTAAAGTTAATACAATAATATATTTAAAAAATCCAATACCAATCGTTAGCTAAATATCGCAACACCACTATATTTGTAGGTGGTATAACATCTCCCTCGTTCATGTTGATTTCTTCAAACGGAACTCGACATACTTTATGAGCTTATTAGTCATTCCTCACTTCCTCTCACTCTTTCAGTCTCTCTCTATACCTTGCATTCTCTCTCAACCTCTCTATGTTTCCTATTCAAATTGATAACTCATCTCACTATATAAATTTCCTTTTCTCTGTTTTCTCTCTCAATTTAAAAGGCTTTTTAATTATTATAGTATTTAAAAATGTATGTAACTTACTTTGTGCAATAGATATAATGAGTTTAATTTTTCAAATTATTGTCAAGAGAAAATATTATGAATTTAAAATTGGGAAAAAATTAACATAATAATCAGACAGGATTGGATTCGGACTTAAGAAAAAAAATTCAAACTGGAATGCAATGGATTAAAAAAAAAAGTTTGGATCGAATTTGGACACAATTTTCTCGAATCCAAAAAACTTTGTACTGGATTTGGATTTGGCAAAGTCCAATCCACTTACACCCCTAACCCAAGCAAGGGGGCTAATACAATAGTTCATAAGAAGCAAGAGAAATAACAATATTTGGAACATCATTAACAAAATGGCGTTGACAGATTTATTGATTTTTTTAATAAACAAATTAATTTCCGGTAATAAATAACGTTTGCCAAAAATAATTCCTCCAATCAATCCCATTATGTCTAATATTAATTTTGGACTCCGGTATTAAATTTACATAGGCAACTATTTTTTTTCAATTTTGATGGCAATACATTAGTTCATAAGAAGCAAGAGAAATAACAATATCTGGAACATCATTAACAAAATGGCGTTGACAAACTTATTGATTTTTTAATAAACAAATTAATTTCCGGTAATAAATAACGTTTGCCAAAAATAATTCCTCCAATCAAGCCCATTATGTCTAATATTAATTTTGGACTCCGGTATTAAATTTACATAGGCAACTGTTTTTTATCAATTTTGATGCCTTTTAAATGAATTTATCAATTCCTAAATCAATCACTTCCTTGCCTGAATTAAGGTTAAATAGTCATGCTCGAACATGTAAAAATTATGATCAACTAATGTATATCATGTAAAAAACTATTGCCACAATTAGTAGTAATTACCTAACAATATTTGATCAACATTTTCCGATGAACTAATTTCGAGGACCAACATTGGTGCTCTCCAAGTTGCTCTCCAAGGAGCTCTCCAAGGAGAGAGAAAATGGAGAGCCAACTCTACCCCAACATTGGTGCTCTCGAGGTGCTCTCCGTTCGCTCTCCATGGAGAGCACTTGGAGGAATGCTCTTCCCCAATAGCATTGGGAGAGCATGCTCTTGGAATAATACAATGACACATGTCATTGATAATTAGGTATTTTTATTTTTTTTTTGCTTTTTGATTTATGGAGAGCTCATTGGAGAGCAAATACCATTGTTAGCAATTTTTGATGCGGTGCTCTTGGGAGTATCTTGAGGAGAGAGAAAGTAAAAAATGGGGTGGAGATTAATGTTGGAGAGCTATACCAATGTTGGTGCTCAAGACACTTCAAACTATCTTTTTCTTTTTAAGTTTTTTAATCTTTTTATGTGTTGTAAGAAAAAATGGGTTGAAACCTAAAAGGTTTAAAATTTTTCTAATAATACTCCCTCCGTCTCAGAAAGATCTGAACACTTGTTGGGACACGTAGTTTAAGGTGATAAGTTGTAGTGTGGTTATCAAATGTTATTTTATTTAAAAAGTAGATGTGATAGGAGTTGGTGTGGTATTTTTTATTAGATGAGAAAGAAACTTAGGTAGCTTTTTATTGATAAAAGGTAGAGTGTGGGCCAAAGATGTGTAGAAGAAATAATATATTAATAGTGAGACCATGCCAAAAAAAGAAGTGTTCAAACTAATTTGGGACAAACATAAAAGGAAAGTGTTCAGACTATTCTGGGACAGAGGTAGTATTATCTTTAAAAATTAGTATATTTAACCCGAAATTGTTACCCATTTTTTAGAGATCTCTTAACCAAATGTATGAAGTTTGATTTTATTGTTGTTATATATTTTAGAGATCACACTCATGCAGGTCAAAAATCAACATGCTACGTTACACTAGTGGAAAAATAAGGAAGGGCTGCGGTCAAAACAGCCCTAAGGGCTGCGTTTTTGGCCAGCAGCCCTTTCCATAGCAGCCCTTCAATAGAAAAGAAGGGATGCGGTTTTTAACCGCATCCCTTCACAACGAAGGGCTGCGGTTCAGGCCAAAAACGCTGCCCTTCTAAGCTTGAAGGGCAGCGTTTTTGGCTTAAACCGCAACCCTTCTTTAAATGAAAGCTGCGATTTTCAACCAAAAACGCAGCCCTTCACTTAAGAAGGGCTGCGGTTTAGGCTTAAAACCGCAGCCCTTCAAATTCAATTTTTTTTTTTAAAAAAAAATACCTGCAACCAAAGACCAAGACCCCCACCCCCCACCCTCGCCAGCCCCCCACCCACCACCCCCCCCCCACCCCCGCCAAAGACTAGCACCCCCACCCCCCACCCCCGCCAGCCCCCTACCCCAGCCCCACACCCGCCCGACCCCCACCCCCTGACCCCACCCTCTCGCACTCCCACCTTGCCCCCCCCCGCCCGCCCCCTGCACTCCTACCACCCCACCCGCCCACACCCGCACCCCCACCCCCGCACTCCCCACCCCCGCCACCCCCGCCCACACCCGCACCCCCCACCCCCGCACTCCCCCACCCCCGCCACCCCCGCCCACACCCGCACTCCCACCCCCCGCCACCCCCTACCAAGACCAAAGACCCCCCCACTCCCACCACCCCCACCTCGCCCACACCCGCACCCCCACCCCCGCACTCCCCACCCGCCGCCACCCCCCGCACTCCCCACCCCCCCCCACCCCCCCCCGGGCACCAAGACCCCCACCCCGCCAGCCCCCCACCCCCACCACACCCGCCCCCACCCCCCCCCCCCCACCCCCCGCACTCCCACTAGCCCACCCCCTTGCCCCCGCACTCCCACCAGCCCCACCCGCCCACACCCGCACCCCCCACCCCCGCACTCCCCACCCCCCGCCACCCCCGCAGACCAAAGACCTCCACCCCCTGCCAGCCCCCACCCCCACCCACCTTGCCCAGCCCCCCACCCCCACCCCACACCGCCAAGACTCAAGACTCCCACCCCCCGCACTCCCACTCCACCCGCCCCGCCCCCGCCCCCGCACTCTCACCCCCCCCACCCCACCCCCCCCCACCCCCTTCGCTCCCCGCACCCCCACCCTAGCCCCTCCACCCATTGCTGCCACCATCCCAAAGACCCAACCAGCCCCATAGCCCCGCTGCCCCTCCACCCCACCCCCTACCCAAAACCTCCCTTCGACACAAAAAAAACCGAATCAATGTGCAATAATATATGACAAGTTTTTGAACGTAATAAATAACTTTAAATATGTATATTTAATGATGTAAAAAGTGTAGAATTGATACAAACTAGTAGATGTAGCTAATTATATCACGAATTCCACCAAAATGTATCATAAGTAATCATCACAAATGTGGGACGCCAACTTATCCCGAACTTCATGTAATTCGTCTGTGGTGAAGGCCCTCAAACGTGGTGTGTTATTCATATTAACCTTGCAAAACAACCAAGGAATAAACACAAAATATAAGAATTCAATCATTTACCGTAGTTAGTAGTGATTAAAAATGACATATACCTTCCTGAAATTCAATCAAAAACAAATGCAAGCCTAAAACTCTACACACTAGTTTTATTATACCTTATATTATCATATTGAAAGATAAAATGGAGTTAAATGACTCGAGAAACAAGAATTGGACGCGAAAAGGCGAAAATCGGCCTAAAATCACATTTATGTTCCCAATATACAACCTACAACAAATGCAAGCCTAAGAATCTACATAATAGTTACATTATACCTCATATTATCATGTTCAAAATGAAATTGGGGTTAAATGACGCAATAAGTACGAATTGGACGCGAAAAGGCAAAAATAGGCCAAAAATGCCCTTTTCATTCCCAAAAGTCAACCTACAACAATTGCAAACCTAAAAATATACACATTAGCCCCATAGCCCACCCCCTACCCAAAACCTCCCTTCGACACAAAAAAAACCGAATCAATGTGCAATAATATATGACAAGTTTTTGAACGTAATAAATAACTTTAAATATGTATATTTAATGATGTAAAAAGTGTAGAATTGATACAAACTAGTAGATGTAGCTAATTATATCACGAATTCCACCAAAATGTATCATAAGTAATCATCACAAATGTGGGACGCCAACTTATCCCGAACTTCATGTAATTCGTCTGTGGTGAAGGCCCTCAAACGTAGTGTGTTATTCATATTAACCTTGCAAAACAACCAAGGAATAAACACAAAATATAAGAATTCAATCATTTACCGTAGTTAGTAGTGATTAAAAATGACATATACCTTCCTGAAATTCAATCAAAAACAAATGCAAGCCTAAAACTCTACACACTAGTTTTATTATACCTTATATTATCATATTGAAAGATAAAATGGAGTTAAATGACTCGAGAAACAAGAATTGGACGCGAAAAGGCGAAAATCGGCCTAAAATCACATTTATGTTCCCGATATACAACCTACAACAAATGCAAGCCTAAGAATCTACATAATAGTTACATTATACCTCATATTATCATGTTCAAAATGAAATTGGGGTTAAATGACGCAATAAGTACGAATTGGACACGAAAAGGCAAAAATAGGCCAAAAATGCCCTTTTCATTCCCAAAAGTCAACCTACAACAATTGCAAACCTAAAAATATACACATTAGTTACATTATGCCTCATATTATCATGTTCAAAATGAATTTGGGGTTAAATGACTCGATAAATACGATTTGGAAGCGTAAAAGGCAAAAGTAGGCCTAAAAATGACATTTCGTTCCCAAATATATGCATGTGCTACTTTGGTTTCTAAACCAATTAATACTTATTCCCAATCGATCTAATCTAAACTAACATATACTAATAAGTTACATACCTTTTGAAGATCATCAACGTTAGTGCAATGGTTGACGATATCGAACATGTACCTCAGCACGTAATAGCCACATGCAAGTCCATCATCTTGTTGCGGACACTAAATGTTCACCAAAGGATGCATCCAATGTTAGATGTGTAGTATGTGGCTAAAAGTGTTTCTATATAAGGACAAATAAACTAGTCATGTTACCTCGACTGATATCCAAACAGGAGCTTTTGGTGCTCGAAGTCCTGTTGCACTAATATGCTTCATCACACTACATCAATACATTATTATAAGATTAGATGTACTAATTAATTGTTTATATATATAAAGATGATGAATAATGTGTAATATTAATAAGTGCGCATATATTGAGTTTCGATTTGGCTACCTATTTAACAATGATTTGATTAGTAAGGACTGTGGTGGTTGTCGACGTAAAGAATCAAAGTGGTAGACTTCGTTACGTGACAAACATATCGCAAGCAGTGTCCAATGAGCCCTACAACAAGAAAATATAGTTATTATTAATCGTAGAACAATTAATAGGTCAATTTAATTATCGAATAATAAAAGTAAAGCGAGTTTAACAAGCATGCTTTTCAATATAAGGAACAAGAATGATATGATGATATCCAAAACGAGATGATGCTTTGAAACTCATATCGAGATACTCTTTCACTTCGGCTTTGTTTTGTAAGCAATTGTCATCTCGTATTATGTTTGGACATAACCAGCCAAACATTGACTCATGACTAGATGTTGCAATCAATTCATTGTATAATAACCTGAGAAATCACGCACATATTGATTAAAAGTAAACTTACTTATTATGGAAGTTGAATTGAAAACTACTTAAGGCATGCATATGTATATGTATATTTAATTTATATACTTATGTATTACCTCATGAATGTTTGTATCATGGAAACATTCAACTCTACCCCCATAAGAATTCTTTAATATCGACCTTAGAAATGAATACCGATGAATCCTCAAAGTAGTGGAATTGTTGCTCCCCCAAAGGAACCTCAATTGGACAATCATCGGGTAAATCACTAACGCACTCATGTAACCAAAAGCATGGAATACTAAGGCCTCGCACCACCTCTGGCTCGATAATAAGTGGATTCTTTGTCCTAGAAACATTGCCCTTCACCACATTTCGTTCACCTTCATCACGTAAACTTGCTTTCTTATCAGGTGAACATGCCTTCTTTCCCTTCCTGTCATGTGAGTCTCCCTTCCCCCAAACCTAGTAATCAGTTCAAAATAAAGATATTACTGACTATCATAGGAACTATAAAAGAAAATACGCATATATATATGTATGTATGTTAATCATTGTACCTCATCTGAAAACCGCACCAATGCACGCGGCCATAGAATATAACTGCCAAGGACATCATTCAGTAACTGTAGACCAACTTCTGGCTTCGGCAGCGGAAGAGGTAATTCTTCGAAACCAGACACAATTTCATTGAGGGTGTGCACATAGTGATTATCATCCACTAACTGGTTAGGCAATCGTACTCGGTCACTAGGGGGTTGTGCATGGCCATAAGCTACGAGAATGAAACTATCATAACCATCTCCTCGAGCTAATAGTTCACATGGTGTCTCTTCCTTTAAAAAAAAAAACTCCATTTATAGTTAGTCTATGAAACAACATATAGTAAGAATGTCATGCATTTAAGAACAATAGTTGTTTAACAAAGCAAAGGGATTAAGTGATTACTTTCAACTCGGGTACTACAGGTGGATCAGGTAAAGGTATCATCTGATCAATAGATGTGCGTGGATCACTGATCGGCTAGCTAGGTGTACCCTTCTTGAATGCAGCAAAAGTCGGTAAACCCATTTGCTCCAAAATGGCGTTGAAGTTATGTGTCATCTCCTCCCTTAGCTCCTCCCGAATTGCAGCTTTCATAGCCTCCACATCTACTGACGCTGCCGAATTCACACTACTTACACTTGATTTTGTCGCTGTAGTGTATTGATCACCATATACCTTTCTCAAACCGAGGTTGACACCTCCTACGCCCCTCACGCGTCCACTGTGGTCCTTTCCTAAAGTTTCGTGCAATGCATCAATGTGTCCTTTAGGAGTGAACTCACCAGTTGCCTCGTTTTCCTTCAAGCCAATCTACATGAGTATAAGAGAGAAATGCTCGTGAGCGCAAAAGTTCTATTATATATACCTTATATAACCATATAATCTGTACTTACAATGGCGTTGGCTATCTGTTGTGTTCCGGGATCAGGCAAGACTCTTTTCCCCTTTGCATCAACCCCATGCATCGAACACCACCAATCGAGGACTCTATCTGGTTGCCGAGGCTGTGCAACTGTCGTCGTTGAGCTAGTCCCCGTTGCCGTTGTCGACCCTATTGTGGGGTAATGGCTGAACATCCTCTTCTCTCTCGCCTCATGGTACGAATGAGCACCCAAATGATGATAATACTTCCTAGCTTTTGCACTCGCGCTACTTTTCTCACGACTTGCCTAAAACACACAATTATAGACAAAGGTTAGATACGGTGTTATACAATAATACTGGATCTAAGTGTATTAAATCTTAATAAAATATTCTTACAATAGCTTGTGGGGTTGTTTTTTTGGCAACAAATGATTCACACTCTTCAGGTTTGATAGTTTTCCATATTTGAAATGGCAATTTGGATGGTGCAGATGATGTTTCCGGTGAAGCCTCAGAACCGGCTTGTGTTTCTCCGCCGTAGATGTTCTTCTTTTTTGTACCTACTACTTTCCTCCGTTTAATAATCCACCCAGACACTAACTTAGCCTTGAAATCTCTTAATCTCTGGGCAACCGCGAATAGAAATACATTCTTCTCATGATCTATAGAAACAATATTGTGTTTTGGAGGTGTTAAAACTGACCATGTTCATCTATGTAAGAAAATTATATTTAAGGTTGCTTGTAGATCAAATGATGAAATTAGGACACTACTTTTTGTGTAATGCTGCATTATGCAGCTTAGTCATAGGCTGATCCAGTTTGTGGATAGCGTAGATTGCTTTCTTGTGGTTGCTGGTTAGGTGTTGGCTTTAGTGTTTCTTTGGCTAGCACATGAAGAGTCTTAGCTTTCAACCCTTCGTAGAAGGTGGAGAAGCTAAGATGATGATGCTTTTAAAGCCTTAGACTGTGGAGTAATGACTTAAGTAGTAATCTGTTTTTTGCTTTTCAATAAAAACTTTGAATTGCATAAACAAGATTGAGATTAAGGGATGATTAAGGCAAAGTATTTTTTTATTAAGGTGTAAAATATATTTTGGGAGATTTATTAAGAATAATTAAGGATTAGGAAGAGATTGAGAAGATAATTCAAGCATTAGGGGCTCTAAAATTATGGATTGTCAAGTGAAGAGACGATTTTGCCCTTAATACTAAACCAAAAGCAAAAGTTTGCCATCACCCATTCACCATATACAAATGACCAAGGATCCCAAATTATTTTCACTTGATTTCATCACCCACAATTCATAAAATTCACTCACCATTCTCTTCCCCTTTTCCACACCATTCATGCGTGAATCATGGTTGCTCTTTGGCAGCTTGCTTCCCTTAGACTCTTGCTCAAAAACTTACATGCAACTCTTATTTTAGGATTCTCAACTTGTTCTTCATACTGGGCAAGTGTTAATTTTAAGGTATCACATCATTAGCATCAAAGAAAAATCAAGGAAGGTAAGAATTGGTTGAGCTATAGCACCTATAAGGATTATTAGATTGTAACCTTGATTTTTTGGTTAATTGAATTTTAAGTCATGTATATTGTATTTAAGGTATTTTAGGGTTTATGGAGGAGAGCTAAAAGTGGTTAAGGGATATTTAGTTCCTATACATCGGATTAAGGTACACAAGAATCACCACTAACTTGTTTTAAAGCTTTGATTATGAAATTTGCCTATGAAATTATGAATACTTTGATTATGTTTGTATATGTATAAAAAACTGATATGCATGAGGTTTTATGAATCATATTGTGTTAAAATCCTTTTGCATGTCAAGCTTCCCTAAGATTGGTAAACCTCCTAGATAACCGGGTAAGAAAAGATGACCCATTCTTCCTAAAACATGCTGCCGTATAATTTAAGGCCCAATATCGTCCTGTTCTAATAAGATTTGGGTCTTATGGTATTCATGGAAGTTGTAGATCTAGAAAAGTTAATGAATTTAGGCACAAAAATCACTCAATTTGGAGTTGTGCACTAGAAGTTATGCTGCCCGTAATGTTGCTGCATGCATAACAAGTTTTTAAACCCATCAAGTCTTGCTATCATCTCGATTGCGTCTTGTGTAATGATCTTGTTTTTGGTTGAACTTCGATTATATTTCCCTGGAACATCCATGTATTGATTGTGAAATAAACGTTTACTTAATTTCCCTCATCAAACGCCACACGCAACCTCAATTCGTTGAGTAAAAGAATAGCTAAAACCCGATTTCCACTTAGTTGTTTTCCAAATTTATTAACCCATGTTTCTTTGGCTCATTAAGTATCTTTAAATGTTTAATACCTACTGCATGTATCATAAGGGACCCAACAACAACAACAATAACCACAATAACAATAACCGCAACAATATCACCAATAACCGCAGACTTAAGAGTGTGTAGAGGTGTAAGAAGTGCCCATACAACCATCCTGGGAAGGAGTGCAAGGGTAACGGAGTGTCGTGAATGTGGGAAAATGGGACATAGGGCGTACGAGTGCTATTCGAAAAATAAGTCTAACCCCAATTGTTACTCCCCGTAATTTTCACCATTTATTTTTGGCGTTTGTTTACATTAAAATGAAATTCTTTTCGTAAAAATAAAATAATTTATTATTTAAAATATTTTGGAACATGTTGTGAAAATGTGTATATATTTTTATATGTTGTGTATATCTATATATATATATATATTTAAATTTTTAAAGATTAGTTATTTATTTTAAAAGTTATTCTAGTTTCGTTATTTATTTAGGCGTTTAGGATGCGGTTTTGTCGCGTAGCATTTTTATAACGTTGATGGACCGACATGGTGATGAAATATTGCATCATATGTGGAGTGTCATGATGGCCGAAAATCAGCAATTATGGAGTGGATGATGAAGAGTTTTGGTGCTTATTAAGCTAACCTTTGGATCTCTTGTAACCCCCCATTTAATCCCTCATTAACACTCTCTTCAACACTTCATTTTTCCTTGCCAATAAATTCTGATTTTTAATCTGAGAAATTCAGCATCATTCTCATTCAACCCACACCATTTTCAAGAAAAGGAAGAGAAAAGTTCATCCCGGTTTTTCCTATCACACCTTCACAAAAATGATCATAGCCGGAGATCTAGCCGTTGGATCGTCCTCAAATTTGGATAGCACGTTCAGAACATCTTGATCTTCACTTTGATTAGAGAGATTTAGAATCCGATCTTTCCATCACAAGGAATCATGGTCGGAACAGAACAACACAAAATGAGATTTTTCAACGTTCAAGAAGAAAACGCCTAGTGACTTGTTGCTACAATTATCGTTCGTGGAGGATTTGGATTATACACATATTTATCAAATATCTTTTGTGAGTGTTCATTATGTGTGTTGTATGTATATTATGTGCAGCAAGATAATTTTTATGTGAGTTTTCCTATTTTATCAATTAAATTGGTAATTTGTGTGCTTATAGTTTAATTATTAAATAATTAGTGAATGAGTTTGAAGATTACCAAAAATATTTTTATTGAAGCATGTTATGTGTTTAGTATGACTGTCATGCCTTAGAATAATTTTTGCTTACTATTTTCGTATTTAATTAATTACATTCTCTATTTTTGCATTTTCGTGATTGTCAGTAATTAATTCATGAATGTTATATTGTAAGGCCGAAAAATCCATTTATTTACTTAATCTATTTTACCATGGGTTTATGCATGCTATATGATTTTTTGATAATTTTTGGGCGTCTATTTATAATTTTAAGTATTTTATTGGCTTTATTTAATAATCTGTAAATTATTGTTTAATATTAATTTTAGAGTCCGAAAATTATAAATAAAATTTGTACTATGTCAGTAGAGCTATGGTGGTTATATGTCAATGTTTGTGAGAATTTACGGTTCGTTTTTATTTGTTAAATAATTTTTATTATGATATTGTTAATGATTTGAGTTTATTCTTTTTAGTTATTAAGAGACTAATAATGACGATTAAAATTAAAATTTTTGCATTCTTTGAAGGCTGATGATTTTTAAGTTACTGAGGTTATGATTGGGTGTTATTATAATTACGTTTAGTTAGTGTAAGGATGATTAATTGTGTACGTTCTACTGAATTAATGAGTTTTGGGGTTAATTAGTCCTGTTATTCGGTGGCGTCAGACACACACAAATGCGTCAGACGCAGGGTGGTTCATGCGCTAGACGCACAGGTTGGCGCTGAGCGCACAGTTTTGTATGGCATGATTTTCGTATGTGCTTGAACGTATGTTTTACATGGAGTTGGTGATATAGTATGATTTGATACTGTTGGTGCTGTGAAACTCTTTAATTATCAATATGTGTGCATAATTGTGTACAAAGTATTTGTTGATTGAGGTATTTGTTGTAAATTTGTAAGTTACTATTTTGAGGAATTTTGAAGAGATAACTATTGATGAATTGTGGGTATAAGGCCGGGTGGCATCCTTTGATGAATATTTTTGAGATGAATGATACTTTTATGATATTTATGATTTTATTTTGAGATAAAAACATCCGGTGGGATAGATGTAGTCCCCGATGAAGAACATGCCAACCACCTGGTTTGCGAACTAGGGGTAAACCTAGGTTAATTGTTGTCGTTCGAGAGGTCAGGGAGTTCTGCGTATTCTACCCTGCATCGGGAGTTTGGCCATTCTTAGACACATGCAGTGGGGAACGTAAGCCCATAGACTGATCTAGAGATTGCGATCTGACAAACCTTAGGAAGTGAATTGCGATTCACTGGCGTTCGGTTTCTGACTTAATAACTTGTTTTACCTATACTTTTATTTTATTTTATTTAAGTACTCTTGAGATGATTTATTTATTTTTATCCAATTCCTTGCTATTTATTATTCATTTGCGTTACTTGTGAGTTATATGGAAGTGGGTGCATATTGCAGCTGACTTGACTATATTCTTTCCTTTCTTACTAATCTATGTCTGGAATAGACTTTGATTTCTTTTGTTCTGGGAGAACTACTAGTTTTTCTCCACTGATTGTGGATATTTGTTGTACATTTTTGCAGGTTATGTTGATGGGAACCTTCTTTGGTTTTGGGCTCAGGTTGAGATCTGAGCATTAAAAAGTTAGATGTTTTAGGCCTAGACTTTTTTTTAGTTTAAGAGTTAGTTTTCTCTTTTGGATATTAATCTAAATAATTTAATTTATTTATACTATATATTTATGTTGGTTTTATCACTTAGTTATTTAAACGCATTTCTTGTAGTAGTGACACTCCCAGAAGACGATGTTTCCGCTATCGTCCTATAATACTATTATTATTTCTTTCTTTTCCGCTTTGAAATTCTGGGGTGTTACACCAATGGTCAGAAGAGATGGAACTTAGGAGACAAGCCTAGGAATGGGAATGACAATGGTGTAAATGCATCCAATGGGTCAGGAAACTCCAATTACTCCAAACCACCAACCACTGCAAATAATCAAGCACCAAATGGGAACCATGTAACCAACAACAATGATAGTAAGGGTAAAGGGAAGCTGTATATGTTGACGGCTAACGAAGCGGAAGCTCGTAGAGATGTTGTCACGGTTACTTTCTCTATCAACTCAATTGTCAAATTGTTGTTCGATTCTAGAGCATCTTTTTTTTATTGCCCATTAAACTGTTAGAACTCTAGAACTGGTCGAGTCTGAGTCAATTTCTATGCCTATAGTTATTATGTCTGGAAATACTGTTAATTGCTCTAAGAGATTATTAAATGTCTCGCTAAAGATAAGGGAGGGCTTCTTTCCTTCCAATCTAATAGAGTTTAACCTGTCGAACCTAGACTTCATTCTAGGAATTGATTGGCTTGGGAAGTACAAGGCTAAGATAGACTGTGATGCACAGAAGGTGGAATTGAGAGACTATTTGGGGAAAAGGGTGTCTTATAGGAGGATACCTCGAGAACCAGAGATCAAAGTAATCTATGCCTTGCAACTTAAGAGTTATATAGAAAAAGGATGGCCTTTATTTATGTGTTCCGTGAGAAAGGTTGAGGATGATCCATTAAGACCTGAGGATGTGCCTAAAGTAAGAGAATTCCAGGATGTTTTTCCTGAAGAAATACCTGGTATGCCACCAAGGAGAGATGTAGAATTATTCAGTGTTGACCTAGTACATGGAATTGGACCTATCTCAAAAGCCCTATACCGAATGGCTCCAGCAGAAATGAATGAGTTGAAGAACCAGTTGGAAGAACTGCTAGAGAAGGGGTACATTAGACCTAGTATCTCACCGTGGGGAGCCCTTGTCTTATTTGTGAAGAAGAAGGATGGTAGTTTAAGGTTGTGTATAGACTACCATGAGTTGAACAATGTCACTGTGAAAAACAAATATCCATTACCTAGGATAGATGATTTATTTGACCAACTTTAGGGTGCAGGGATGTTCTCTAAAATAGACTTAAGGTCTGGCTACAATCAATTAAGGATTGCTGAGCAAGATATACCTAAAACTGCCTTCAGGACTAGGTATGGACACTATGAGTTTACTGTCATGCCTTTTGGGTTAACTAATGCACCTGCTGTTTTCATGGACCTCATGAATAGGATTATTTGACCCTACCTCAATAAATTCGTAGTCGTGTTCATTGACGATATATTGATCTATTCTAAGAGAAAGAACGAACAAGAGGGACATTTGAGGTTTATTTTACAGACACTTAGGGAGAACCAACTGTATGCAAAGTTTTCCAAGTGTGAATTTGGTTAGAAAAAGTGTCATTTTTGGGTCATTTCATCTCTAAGGAGGGCATGTTAGTAGATCCTACAAAGGTAAAAGTTGTGAGTCAATTGCCTACACCAAAGAATGTCACAGATATTAGGAGTTTTGTGGGTTAAGCTGGATATTATAGGAGGTTTGTTAAGGACTTTTTGAAAATAACAAAGCCCATGACTAACTTAATGAAGAAAGATTGCAAGTTTAACTGGAATGAGGATAGTGAGAAAGCTTTTCAAACACTCAAAGAGAGATTAACTTCAGCACCTGTTCTAACCATGCCTTAGAGGTGATCAACTTCAGCCCGGCCCGGCCCGATTTTTGAGGCGGGCTTGGGCAGTCTTTTGGCCCGGCCCGGGTTTTTTTTTTTGGGCGGGCTTTGGGCAAGCCAACAAAGACATTTTAGTCTAATTTTTTGGCCCGGCCCGTTTGGCCAGAAAAAGCCCGCTCGACCCGGCCCGAAATAACGGGCTTTGGGCATAATTTTTTGGCCCGAATTTGGGCCCGGCCCGGCCCATGATCACCTCTACCATGCCTAACGGGAATGAGGGGTATGATGTCTATAATGATGCGTCAAAGAATGGATTGGGTTGCGTCCTTATGCAAAATAGGAAAGTCATAGCTTATGCATCCCGTCAACTGAAACCATATGAGGTTAATTACCCAACACATGACCTAGAGTTGGCCGCAATTGTTTTTGCCTTAAATATCTGGAGACATTACCTTCGCGGGGTGACATGTAGAATTTTCACCGACCACAAAAGTCTCAAATACATCGTCACCCAAAAAGACCTTAATATGAGACAGCGCATGTGGTTAGAGCTCATTAAGGACTATGACTTAGGCATACAATACCATGAGGGTGAAGAAAAAGTTGTTGTTGATGCATGGAGTTGCAAATCTAGCCGTAGCCTGAACACCTTGGTACTTACCGACAAAATTTGTGAGGAATTTTCTAAACTCCAGATAGGAGTGGTTGATGAAGGGAAAGTGGAAAATTTATTGAGTGCCCTAACAATCCAGCCAAACTTCCTAGTTGAAATAAGAAAGGGTCGGCATGGGGATGTGAAACTTGAGCGGGTCAAAGCAAAGTTTAAGGAGGGAAAAGCATAAGGGTTTGAAATCCATGAAGATGGAAGTATATGCAACAAAGGTCGGTGATGTGTACCGCAAAAACGCGAGGAGTTGAAGCAAAAGATAATGAGTGAAGGTCATAATATGAACTATTTCGTCCACCCAAGGGGGGTAAATTATAGAAGGACCTCAAAAAGATGTTCTGGTGGCCTGGAATGAAGAGGGTAGTAGCCGAGTTTGTTTCCAAATGTTTGACGTGTCAGAAGGTTAAGAGTGAACACAAGAGACCTCAAGGCAAAATCCAACCTCTAGACATTCCAACATGGAAGTGGGATTCGATATCCATGGACTTCGCCGTAGCCTTACCTAAAAGTCTGGGAGGCAATAACACAATATGGGTGATAGTGGACAGATTAACCAAGACTATGAGGTTCATACCCATGAAAGACACGTGGAGTATGGAAGCCTTAGCCAAAGCATACATTAAAGATGTCATTCGTTTGCATGGAATACCCACGAGTATAGTGTCTGATAGGGATTTGAGATTCTTTTCGAATTTTTGGAAAAATATCCAGGAGGCATTTGGTAGTGATCTATTGATGAGTACATCCTTTCACCTAGCTATAGACGGTCAACAGAAAGAACCATCCAGACCTTGGAAGACATGTTAAGAGCATGTGCCTTAGAATACCAAGGATCATGGGAAGATCATTTGGACCTCATAGAGTTCTCATACAACAACTGTTATCATGCTAGTAATAAAATGGCTCCATTCGAAGCATTGTATGGGAGAAAGTGTCGTAGTCCCTTGTGCTGGAATGACATTAGTGAGACTGTGGTGTTAGGTCCTGAAATGATTCAAGAGCCTGTTGATTAAGTACGAGTAATTCACGAAAAGATTAGAGCTGCACAGGACAGACAAATTAAAAGTCCTATGCAGATCAGAATCGAAGGGAAGAGAATTATAAAGATGGTGAATAAGTGCTGCTTAAGGTGTCCCCGACGAAAGGAGTGATGCGATTTGGGAAAAAAGGGAAACTAAGTACTAAGTTCATAGGACCATATGATATTTTGGCATGAGTAGGGAAAGTGGCTTATCGCTTAGAATTGCCAAACGAGTTAGAAAGGGTCTACAACGTGTTTCACGTATCCCAACTCTGAAAATACGTACCTAACGAGTCGCATGTCCTAGAACCAGAAACCGTTGAATTAAACGAAACCTTGTCCTATGAGGAGAAACCCATCAAGATCCTCAACCACAAGGTGCGTAGTACGAGAAATAAGGACATCAAAATTGTGAAGGTGTTATGGAGAAATCAGAAAACTGAAGAAGCCACATGGGAAGCAGAAGATGCGATGCGTCTGAAGTACCCTGAGCTCTTTCAAAAGGTAGGTGAGTTACGGGGACGTAACTTTTCTTTTAAGGGGGGAAAGAATGCAATATAATTTCGCCCTTCCACCCTAATGTTTGCTAAAGTTTGTTAGGTCTGTTAATTATGTGTATTTATCGCTTATGTGACTTGCGAAAATTAGAAAACGCTTGTGAAATATAGGGACATAGAAGTGCAAAAAGATCGTCGTTAAGACTGGCTACCTCAAAGTTTCGAGACGAAACTTCCTTTAAGGGGGGAAGCCTGTAATACTCCGTATTTTGGGAGTTATTTTTTTATAAATAAGAAAATATAGAGAATAACGTTGAAAGTATTTTTTTATTAAACGAATATTATTATTCACAGAAAATATAGTTTGGGTAAGCCTACAGTTATAATTTAACTATACAACCTACTTTTTGTACCTAATTATACTATAATTCGGTTTTGCTTTGTTTTTCCAAATAAATAAAATAAGAATTTGATTTGGAAAACAAGTCCTAGTGAACATAGGTTTCACAAGCTACAAATAAGAGAAAAAATAAATAAAAATAAAACCCTAACTTCTTTCAGTCAGCCTTGATATTTTACCCCAAAAGAATTTCATCTCTCCTTCTCTTTTCTCCTTCACGTCACTTTCTTCTCCAACATTCTTTTTTTTCTTTTCTCCTCTTTCTTCCTGCGCGACTTTCCTCCCCTTCCCCTGCGCCGGTATCCTCTGGACGTCGGCCGGAGTTTGCGGATTCTGCCGGAGGTCCAGCGACTGGTCGTGGGTCGTGTGTCGTGTCGCTCGAGGTTATTGCGGTTCTGCTGGAAGTGTCGCACGCGAGACTCGAGTGGCTCAAGTTGTGAGTCGTGGTCGCGCAAAGTGGTGTGTGTGGTGTGAGTCGTGTCGCGCAAGTCGAGGGATAATCGCCAGAGTTCGTGCGTCGTCGCCGGTGGTTATCTTCGGCGAGTGGGTTCGGTAATCTCTATAAAGAAAATTCTTTTCTTTCCTACTTAATTTAATTGTAAATTCTGATGTCATTATTCTTATGTATCCTTGATTAAGTTTTGTGATTTTAAATAAAGTATAGCATAAGTAAAAGAAATCAAAGTAACAATTATATTTTTAGTTTTTATGATAATTTTATTTCTCAAATCTGGTTTTTATAATACGTATATATATAATTGTTTAAGTTTTGTTGTTGTAAACAAAGCATATTATAAGTTAAAAGAAATCAGAATTATGATTATACTATTAGTTTTTATGATGATTTTATTCTCAACTCTGATTTTATAATACTTATACACTAGTTTAAGTTTATGTTGTTATGAACAAGTATAATATAAGTTGAAGAGAAATCAGATTTACAAAACACCTTGTTAGTTCATGAATATGTTAGTTTCAATAAAGTTTATGAAAAGGAAGCTTAAACGACAAGAACGATTGCTTTTATTATTCAAAACACCATATTTTACATAGTTAGATAAGCTGATTCTTTTATTAATAATATCAAGGACTCAGCACTGAAATACTTTATTATTCGATTAGGTCCCAATTTCATAAGCGGAATGTTTTAAGTAGTCAGCGAAGATTATCCGTTACAAGGTACGTACACGTACAAGTTCAATTAGATACGTTAGTATCATGTTTAAGTTATGAATTCTTTCATTGGACCCTAGAATCATGATAGGGAACAATTGTATGGTTATGATTGATGAGATTGTTTGGTAACATGAAATCAATTGGGAATTTGCATATATTTCCTTGCTGTATGACTTGTGAATTGGAATGAATAATTATTGTAATGCGTAATTCTATCGTATCACAAGCATGAAATAAGAATTGGATTGAAATCCTATGATTTATTGTTGTAGCAAGGATGTTACAAGAGGTTGTCTAAACTAAAGACTTGAGTAATGTACCTAAGAAAGAGAATTAAATAACCATATGCTTAATGTTGTATGAATGAGTATCACTAAGAAGGATAGTTGGCAATAAACTTGTAGTCGGAATCCCTACAAGTAATGAATAATGGGGGGAGGGTGGAACATGTTCTACACTCCTACACATGCCTACTATGACGATAGTAGAGTCCTTATAAATTTTGAAAACTCAAGTAGGCGGAAGGTTCCGTACGATCTTGGGGGTATGCATACTAAGGTGATAGGTGTGGAACGGAACAAACCATATTTACATTCCATCTAATAGACCAAGTTGTCTATTAAAGATTAAGTAGCCCGTATGATTCTAGAAAGACGACGGTGCCCGTTCGATGCCAATTAAATTGTAAAAACGAAATTTAATGTTTTTGTAGTATCATGTTTAGGAATTGTTATTATTATTCTGATTATGCTTAGTGTACTATTTAACTGCTTAAGTACGTACTTAGCCTAGCTGATTGTTTGTTATTTGTGCTTGCTTGTTGACCCTGTGATGAACCATTGATATTTCAATGGGGAGCAGATTAGGTATGCTGATGATGCTGCATGAGTTCGGTCGTACAGGGGATACTCTTTGATTTATAAACTTTTAAAATGTTTTGGTTGAACCTTCTAGAGTTTGTTTATAATTTACTTAGTTAATGGCTTAAATAAAAAGGGGTCAATGGTGATTCCCGAGTTGTAGTTAAGTTAACATTTTATTTCCCCTGCAATTTAGTTTTCATGTTAAGGAGTAAAGTTAATGTTTTATTTTCAAATAAGCTTTGCATTTCACCGCGGCTGTAACACTCCCAAAGTCGATGCAACGTAGTTTAGACTTGTATGGATTTTGGGGGTGTTACACCCATACCTTAAGATAAGTATAGAAGTTATAGCATAATCTCACATCTCAATCGCCATACTTAACCCAAAACCAAAAACCGTGAGATTGATATTTGCTTACTTGCATGGCGAGGTCTTTCATATATTTAAGAGCCTATTTATGAGACCTATTCGTGCTGCCATATCATGTTGATCACCTTATTAACCACTCTGGATAACCATATTGTCTTTTACGAAACCTTGTTCTTAACTCACTTTTATGGAATGGTGGAACTTAACATAGCAAGCTTATTTTCCAAAACTCATTTTGATAAGTTAAAGTTTGTTATAAAGGTTGAAATGAAGGTTATGAGTAAGTATTTAAGTAAAGGTATTTTTTCTTTTTTTTTGGGTAAAATGTAAGAATATGTTTACCAAAAGCATCAAAGCTCCACCAAAACAGCCATTACAACCTAGGCTAACTCAAAGAAACAACACTAACTACACCAGCACAAAACAAAAACCATCAACAGACTAAAATAAACAGGGAAACACCAGACCAACATCCAAAACAAAACAGACTAATTAGACACCAGATCAAACTAACTGATCAAACCACTCAATATCCTCCCTAGGCCATTTTTTATTCACCTGACTCCTCACTCTACTACAAACTGTCTTCAGAATGCCCTTAGTAACAACATCTGGATGAGGAACCTTAACCTCCCAAACAACACAATTCCTAGCTTTCTAGACATTATAGACAACAACAGCCAAAGTAGCATAGCACATTTTCTGTCTTCTTTTGCTTATGTACTTTCTACCCCATTTCTTCCATGTTGCAAACACACTTTCATTTGCTGCTATTCTTATGCCTAACCACTGCATAAGACCAGAATACATAGCCTTGATAAATGGACATCTAAAAAACAAGTGGTGGCAATCTTCTGTAACATGGTAGCAAATAGCACATCTGCTTTCACTACACACACCTGCAGCAACAAGCTTATCCCTAGTCCTCAGCTTACCTTTAGCAGCCAGCCAAGATATAAAAGAGTGTTTAGGGACATTAAAAGCACTCCAAACCCAATTATGCCAGTTAATTTTCTCTCCTTCATGATGAATCCAGTTATAACCTGTCGTGATAGTGTATTTTGCATCAGAATTGAGCCACTTATTTCCAGTATAAGCTTGCCTCAACAGATCTTTTACCTTACAAATATTCTTCCAACACCAGCTTGCATTAACTGGAGCGTTATACTCCCACCAGTCAGCATCTCTAATATATACTAAATGGATCCATTTAATCCTTAACAAGTCAGCTTTATTAGAGATCTGCCATACATATTTGCCAATAGCAGCAACAGTCCAACTAACACACTCTCTAATACCTAATCCTCCCCTATTTTTAGCATACCACACATCATGCCAAGCTATAGGAGGAGGTTTAGATGAATACACTTTTCCTTCCCAAAGATAAGCCCTACAAATCCTTGTTATTTTCTCCAAAACTCCATTAGGCAATAAGAAAACTTGTGCCCAATAGATATTCAAACTCATAAGAACATCATTTATCAAAGTCACTCTACCAGCATATGATAAATGTCTTGAACTCAGACAAACAATCCTCTTTAAAATTTTATCCACCAGGACTTCACAATCAGCCTTAGAGAGTCTCTTTGAAGTGATAGGGACCCCTAGGTACCTGAAAGGGAAAAACCCTCTTTTAAATCCTGTAACTTGGAGAATTCTCTACTGAACTTCCTCCTTCACATTGCCAAATTAAACTGATGTTTTATCTTGACTAGCAAATAGACTAGAAGTAGCTGAAAAAGTCTTCAAAACTCTTTTCGTCATAATTGCAGATTGAGCCTCTCCTTTACAGAAGAGCATTAAATCATCTGCAAAGATGAGGTGTGTAAGCTTCAACTTAGAGCATCTGTAATGAAATGCAAATTCTTTCTTCTTATGCATTTTCTTCATCAATCTTGAGCAATACTCCATAGGAATAACAAATAAGAGAGGGGAGATAGGATCTCCTTGCCTCAACCCTCTCTTGCCTTTAAAAAACCCACAAAGATTCCCATTTATACTCAATGAGTAGCTGGGAGTAGTCACACACAGCGTTATCCAATTAACAAATTTCTCAGGGAAATGCAAACCAACCAACATTTCCCTAATAAAATCCCAATCTAGGGAATCATAAGCCTTACTCAGATCAACTTTCATAGTGCATCTAGTAGGCTCATACTTCCTTTTATAATGCCTCAACGTATCCTGACAAATGATTATGTTATGAAAAATGACCCTTTGCTCCACAAATGCACTCTGAACTGGATCAATAATTTCAGGCAAAATCTTCTTCAACCTACAACACAACATTTTTGAAATGATTTTATACAGGACATTGCAGCAAGCAATGGGCCTGTATTGAGTGATATCTTGAGGTTGGTCACATTCACTAGTAGAAAAATGCAAATTTGCGTCAGTCTATGTGCGTCGTACGCTAGAAGGACTAACACAAATAGCCTATTTGCGTCGCACATTAAAGAACGTGCGACGCACAAAATGACAACAGATGGGTGATAGGGTCATTTGCGTCGGTCAGGGTTGAGAACGCGACGCAGATGACGAACATAATTTGCGTCAAACACGGCTATAGTGCGACGCACATGGATGGATCCCATGATTTGCGTCGCATGGTAAGGTGATGCGACGCAAATGATGTAGCCCAGCATTATTATTTTCAAAATTAAAGAAGGTAAAGTGCGTCGAACATGTGTTGATGTGCGACGCACGTAATATTGCAATATAAATCTTACTTTTTCTTCAGCCTTCTTTCTCTTATATCTCTTAACCCTAGATCTCGCTCTCTCATCTCTCTTCAGCCGTTTCACCACTATCAACTTTCATCTCTCTCACCATTTCTCTTTCAAAAGGCATAGCTAAAGCCCCCATTTTTCCTAATTTTTCCACTAAAAAGCTTCAAACTTCACCAAATTTATCAACTAAACATGATTATAAATCATGAAAATTTTCTGGGTTTTTCAGTTTTCGGTGTTTTTCTTCTATGGGTTTTTTTGGGGTTCTTTTTTTCTGATTCAGTAGAAGAAAAATTTTGGGTATCAAAGAGGCAGAGAGCTGAGTAAGAGAGAGAAATAGAGATAGATTTAAGTTTTGGGAGTTTGCTTACACAGGTGAATAAAGAGAAAGCAAGAGATCAGAGTGGGTCAATTTATGGAGTTGATTTTCTCTGTCCTCCCATTCTCACTCGTATATCCCGCATATGCATGGTGTTCACTGTTGGTGTTACCAGTTTCACCGGCGCCGTTCGAGTGGAAAGCAGAGGAAGATGAAAGAGATTCGCAACTCAGTTAAAATTCGCAACTCAAATAAAATTCGCAACTCAATCTCGAAGAAAGAGATTCGCAACATCTTTCCAAAGAGGAAACAGAAGATTGATCGAACAGAAATAGTGAGTTCACTTCTTTGTTATTGCTACTGATCTTCTTTCTTAGCGTGATTTGGACTTGATTTTGGTGGTGCAAGATTTTATGATTTCGGCGTGATTGGCTTTGTAGATTTTTTTTTCATTTTCTGTATCTGATTTGCTTGGTATTCCATTTTAATTTTCTCTTTTAATTTTCATATCTGAAAGTTAGTTTTTCATTTTGTGCAACTGAAAATAATATCCTTTCCTTTTTTTTTTTTTATATCTGATTTTTTTTTTGTTTATTTTTATGGCATTTATCCTAGTCTAGGGTTTATTTTTCAGATCTAGGATTTTCTTTTAAAATTTCAGTTCTGAAATTCTTTTTTTCATTTTCAGATCTAGATTTGCTTCTTCTCGAAGTCATCTTCCTCGAGCTCATCGGAAAACGTCTGCAAAGTCATCGGCATTTACATTTTTTTTTACATATTTGCAAAATGTAATCTATTTGTATCTATATTACATATTTTTTTCTCTCATTCGAAATCAAGTTTGTATTACATTTTTTATAGTAACACTAATAAATTCTATACATAATCAAACATAGTCTTATTTACATTGATAAATTAATAAATTTTGTATAAATTTCTAACGTCATATTTTTTTTAATTAAATAATTGCGATTTGCGTCGGATGTTGTACATTGTCCGGCGCAAAAGAACCTGGTATCCACATGCATATGCGTCGCACATTCATTGTAGTCCGATGCAGATAGTGCCATGTGTGTGCTGCTGCTGGTGGGCTCAAGGTGTCATGTGCGTCGCACATAGCTTATAGTCCAACGCAAATAGTTTAAAATCTGCGTCGTATCCTTATCCAGGGATTAAGCAGAGAGTGGTGTTATTTATTTGTCTTAGAATCTTTCCAGAAATAAAGAAATCCAAGACAGCTCTGGTGATATCTTCACCTATAATACTCCAGGACTTCTTATAGAAGCAGGTAGAATAACCATCTGGCCCAGGTGCCTTAATATCCTCAATTTCAAACAAAGCTTACTTCACATCATCACTACAGAAAGGTTGAAGTAACAAACCTTGTTGCCTTTCATTCAATTTCAAACCTTCATTCAACACACTATTGCTCACCTTTTTTCTAGTATTAAGAGCAGTACCAAACAAACCCACATAAAACTCCATAAAAGCATTTTCCACTTGCTCCTGAGTATCAGCCCACCCTCTAGAAATGTCTTTTATTCTATATATATGATTTTGAGCTCCTCTTCTTCTCAAGCAAGCATGAAAATAGGCAGTATTGGTGTCACCACCTTTTAACCAGTCACATTTCACTTTATGATGAAGGAAAGCCATTCTAGCTTGATTCAACTCCAAGTATTTCTTCCTAGCTTCATATTCAAGTGAATGAAGCTCGTGATTACTCATATCTGATTGCATTTGATTCTGGATTGTAATCATATGCTTATATGCAACATCTGCTTCAATCTCAATGTTAGAGAACTTACTCTTATTCAACATTTTCAGCTCAAATTTAAGCTCTTTCAATTTCTTCACAACCTGATACATGGCACATCCAGTAATGTGATTTTCCCATCCTCTCATCACAATGGACTCAAATTCCACAGCATTAGTCCACATATTGAATAATCTAAAAGCCTTAGGTTTACCACCATGTTGACTTTCCAGATGAATTATACAAGGAGAATGGTCTGACTCACTCTTTGGAAGAAAGTTAGCCAAAGACCCTCCAAATACACATAACCAAACATCATTGACAAAAACTCTGTCAATTTTAGAATAAACCATATCATCCCCCTCTTGTTTATTAGACCATGTAAAGAAAGGACCCACACTCTCCAAGTCCTGCACCTCACACTCCCTTAAGCATCTTCTAATTCCTTCCACTTCTTGCAATGTTACAACAGAACCCAATCTCTCATTAAAGTTTACTACATTGTTGAAGTCTCCACAAATCAACCAAGGCACCTGGCTCATCTTAAGCCCGCTTAAATCGTCCCACATAACCACTCTATCAACACTCTCATTAGAACAGTACACCATAGTAAGAAAAAAACACCTTCCAGTGCCCTTATGAGTAACCTTACTATGAATAAACTGAGCTTTACATTCCACTACATCAACATCAAACTTATGATGCAACCATATCAACCAAATTCTCCCACCCTTATGATAAGAGTAATTTGCCACAATACTCCAATTAGGACACACCTGAGGGTAAACCTTATCAACATTACTTGGTTTAACCCTAGTCTCAAGGAGACCAAAAAGCCCACAATTATGATGACTCATAACAGTTCTAACATCACCATGTTTATTCAAGCTATTCAGTCCCCTTATATTCCAAAACCCCAATTTATCCTTGAGGAAACAAAGTAGGATTCTCTCCCTGCACATAAGCTTCCTTATATACTCTCCCCTCAGGTATATTACTCTTATCACATCAGCTTCCCCACCTTCTCTCACATCATCATTCTGAATACCAGTAATGACAGGAACACCAATGTCCATAATGACTAGTTGTCCCTCCTCCTCAGTCTCTTCTTTAATAGAAGCCAACCCAGAAGCAGGATTAACAACCTCCGCCTAAGCAAGCTCATTTGTATGAACATACTTAGCATTCTGAGTACTAGGCAGCACTGTTGTCAGAGCTTTAGGCATCCACTTCTTTTGTGGCTTAATTTTAGCCTTAATAACTTCAAATCTCTTCTGTCTACATTGAACCATGTTATGTCCATTGCCTCCACAATCACTACACATCACAGGCTTGCATTCATATATGATTTGTTGTGTTTGTATCTTCCCCTTCTCATTGCAAAAAACTACCTCATTATGAAACTTTTTATCTAGAGATACTTCAACTAAAACCCTAGCATACTCTAGAAGATCTTTTTGAGCAGTAGCACGATCAGTTCTAACAGGCTTCCCAATAACTCCTACAATCTTATTCAAGGCTGCTTGACCCCAATATTGCAAAGGCAGATTAGGCAACTTAATCCAAGTAGGCACAATTTTCACACTACCAGCATTAATATCAACATCTGGAGACCATTCTTTTACAATAACAGGCTTGCTATCATAAAGGATGGGACCAGCCTCCAGAGCTTGATTTTTACTATCAACAGTATGAAATCGAACCATAAACATACCAGATTTCATCATAGCCACCTTCTTAACACCAAATTTCTTCCAAATCCTCCTAACAAATCCATCAACAATTCTAAATGGAGGTTTAACACCCAAAATATAACAAACTACAGCACTTTGCCAATAATCTAATTCAGGTTTAATATCCTCCAAAGTAATCTAAACAACATTTTCAGCATTACTCTCTCCCACACTGACCCCAACATCCACCATAGGATTTGCTAAATTCGGACCTTCATCAACAATATTATGAAACAAAGAGTGACGCCAATTACCTGTGACAGAGGAATTTCCAGCATTACTCACAAGCTGTTGCATCGGAAAAGGAGAAGGTTGAACCATGGGTCGAACCGAACTTGCCGGAGTATGCACCGATACAATCCACTTCCTTCTCCTATTACGCGCTTCAATAATGCCTCCTTATCTTTCTGTGAAGCTTCAAAATCTAGAGTGGCATTTGATTGTTCTTCATCCGAGGACCAACTGAACAGTGAATCATTTTGCAATTCATTGATATTAATTTCCTTTCGAGCATCGCCTGATTATGGTTTACGAACTACCTTATCATTTAGAACACTCTTACTCTGCTTCTTACCTCGATTACCCTTTTTTGCACCTTTTGCGATAGCTCCAGCAGTGTTGAGGAACGAAAATGGTGATGAAAGTTACTGTTTCATTGATTCTAGAGAGAGGAGAAAGTTTCTCTCTCTAGGATTCCACTATTCAGTAAGGTATTTTGGTATAATTATTTAAGTATAAGTGTTGAATATAAGTATTTTTGTGTGAGTATGAGCTTTTGTTTTATGGGGGAAGGGAACAACATTTGTGGAGCGCATTGCTCATCATGTGATATGGAGTGAAAATTGCTCCTTTGTGTAGGGTCATGACCTAGATTTCTTGCAAGCATGAAATCAGAACGGTGGGGAGACGTCCCACAAGAGTCTGGAGTTGTGGCTTAGCCCCTCTATTAGTGTTCCTTCCCTAAATTAAAAATATCTTAAGTTTGAGTATGCAAAAAGTAGTTTGAATATGAAAAGAGTTTAAATAATTGTTGAGAATGATACAACATATATTCATGGATAGTTTTTATTAGAAATTACTCGATATACTTGTGATATTAATGTTGCTTCAGCAGTATTCAATAGAGAAAAGTATCTTTGTTATTTATTAAAGTGAAAGTATTTCAGGAATCACTTATGTTGCTTACGATGAAGTAAATGCTATTTTCAGCCACCTTATTATTTTGGAATCGGTGGGACTTATGTACCAGCGTAACCTCACCTGTGTTTGTTCTTTGAACTTGTCCTGGTGGGGGGGCAGATTCATCTGTTTTGCAGGATTAGAGGAAGTGTATGGATTATCTACTGTGTACACATGTGAAGTCGTGATTAGTGTGTTTAATTCCGCTGCTATAGGATAATCTATTGTACAGGACGATTTTTAGCAAGTTAAACATGTACTTCCGATTTACAATTTTAAGTATTCAAGAAATGATGTAATAACTATTTTACTACAACTTATTTTCGTAATAAGCTTGGATACTATGTGATTTCCTAACTTTTCCTATTAGGGAAGGTGCAGAAGTTCGCCGTAACGGTCTCTCTAATTAGTAGCTTAACTTCGTAATTAGTAGTAATAGGTCTTAATTAAGCTGCTATTTGGAGCGGGCTGTTACATAGTACCCCTCGTCCAATGGAAAAGGCAACACCAAACAGTTACGATGATTAACCGTTCGCTGACACCATTGGCATAATCGAGATTCCTAAGCGTTTCTCGGTCCCTACCATGAAGCTGTATGACGGCATTTGATCCAAGTGATCACGTTCCTCAATATAAGCAACGAATGATTACTATCTCCATTCCTCGAAACATGCGTGAGGCATGTGTGTGCAAAGTCTCCTCTTTTGCTCAATTAGTTAACACTTTTAATTTACAATTTGCTAGTAGTCGTAAGATGGGAAAACAAGCTAATGATTTGCACAGGATTGTGCAATGAATCTTTGAAAGATTTTGTCCTCGGGTTTAACAGAAATATGGTGTCTATTCCAAATTGTGATGCTAAGACTGCGTTGGAGCTTTTTGACGAGGGCTCGACGAAGATTCATATATGTACAAGGAACTCACGAAGTACCCTTATCCAATATTTGAAGACGCTCAAGCTAAAATGACTAGGAAAGTGATCCTAACATAACAACACGTCGATAGCAGAAAAATTCTATACCTAGCGACAAAAACACATGGCGTCCGAAGCGATATGATCGTCCACAACAACACGTCGATAGCATCAATAGCTTCGAAAGCTCAAATGACTAGGAAAGTGATCCTAACATTTCAGGTATTGTTAATACTTCGCACTCCCTTGGTAATGTTGTGAAGTCACCTTTTAGGAATGAGAAGACGGCGCCACGACGAGATAAATCGAAGTAGTGCAGATTCCATTGCGACCAGGGCCATCACACTGATGAATGAGTTGGACTACTAAGAGAAGTAGTATACCTCCTCTAAGAAGGACATTTGAAGAACCTGCTCACAAAGAAGGGAACAGATACACTCTCCAAACCTAACAACCAACGCCAGCCTCCCTCAATGCCAACACATGTAAAGGTAATTAATGTCATTAGTGGAGGATCAGATATTTGTGAAATGACTTACTCTGCAGTCAATAGAGACACGCATGAGACGTTAATAGTAAAGACGTCGTCGCTAAAGAGCTACGATATCCACGAGATGCCGAACATGAGGCCATGTCGATAACGTTTGATGACGGTGACCCTGGATACGACAAGCACAACCACCACGACTGCTTGGTAATGTTCCTCAATATTAGTAATTGTTTACTAAAATGTGTGTTCGTTGATAATTGCAGCTCAGCCAACGTCATTGTGAGGGACACCCTAGAAGCTATGGGTATCGAAGAACGTGACATCATTAGGAAATCAATCGTATTGGTCGGATTCAGGAGAAGCAAAACACACCATGGGAGAAGTGACGTCGCCAACATATGCCAAAGGGGTGAACATCCCAACCAACTTCTACGTCGTTGATTGCTCGTGATCATACAACGTCATCCTTGCCATACCTTGGATCCACAACATCAAGGTCGTCCCATCTACGTATCACCACTCATTAAAGTTCCCAACTAAATGAGGAGTCCAAGAAATCAAGGGGGACTTGAGCCACGCAAGATGGACGCATAAAAATTACAACACCAATCGTTTGGGGAACAGGACTACGACAAGCAGCAAGTAGATGAAGTCATACTTGAAAACTACTAAACCGGACCAAACTGTTAAGATTGGTGCCTTTATGTCCCCAACGTCCGAGATCATGTAATTAAATTTCTTGCGGCTAATACTGACTATTTTGCATGGTCGCACGAAGATGTGACAGGTATTGACCATGACATCATAACGCACAAACTTAACGTCGACTTGCAATACAAGCGAGGAAAGCAAAAAATAAAGACGCAAATTTGCTCCGAAAAGGAATCAAATTATCAATGAGGATGTCCAAAAGTTGATCGACACTGGAAAGGTAACATAAGTGAAATATCGTGATTGGCTTGTTAATGTCGTTGTTGGAGGAAAGAAAAATGGAAAGTGACGAGTCTGCATCGACTTCACCGACCTCAATAAGTCTTGCCTAGAAGATCCCTTTCCTCTGCCACATATTGACACACTTGTTGACGCCACCGCTGGACATGAGTTACTAACGTTCATGGACGCCTTATCCGGATATAAAAACATACTCATGCATTCGGATGACCAGGAGAAGACATCATTCGTCATTGACAGGGGCATCGAATGGTACAAGAGTCGTGCCTTTTGGCTTAAAGAACGTGATGGGTTTTAAAATAGTACCGCAAGTGCACGGTGTCTGTTGTTAGCAGATACTTAGCAAATAGGGGTCGATCCACAGGGAGAGGAATTCTACAGATTAATGCTCAATTACTTAACTATTCAGACAGAGAAGTTGTTGACTGATTAATAACTAAGCTAAAATAAACTAAACCACAAGAGATGGAAATTTATCAAATAATTAAAGGTATAGGGTGTTCGATCGGTCCACCATGCTTACACCAATCAGGAGGGTTCAGAAAACTAATAATACTTAGGTATAGGGTCGAGAAATAACAGTAGGCGTTAATCCTATGGTCGGGTCTTAACACTCTCAAGGCAACATATGCAGTATGGTCACATCACATAATCAGACTCACAAGTGTGTTTTTTAGGCCTTTAAAAGTAAGATCTTGTTCAATACAAACAATTATTAGCCAGAAACGATTCATGAAATTGTACACTAACATAAATCGCATATTAAAATGAATCACGCTAGAATTGCTCTAACCACAACCTAAATAATAAAGGAATCAAGAACAATAAATCATGGCATAGACATGGCTTCCTTCACTAAGCCCTGGAGATGAATCTACTCACTCATGGCAAAGAAAGCACAAACAATAACTATTGAAATACTCGTAGTTTGAAGCAATTAAAAATAATAAGAGACAAATACTTGAAAGTAAACAAGAACTATGAAACAGACGATTACCAATTGAAAGGAAAAATGAAGAACTTGAATTGAACTTGAATAATCTCCAATGTGCAATAATTAGGGCTAAAGAGAGAAAACTAGAGTTTAGAGAAACTAATGAATCTAAATTAAAAATCAGAAAAAAGGTCCTTGCCAAATATTTCACAAAGCTATTTATACTAACTCCTAAAAAAGAACAAAAAAGGAAATAACAAAAGTCCTGATTTCAGCTTCCGGATCAACCGCAAAATCCGATGCAGGATGCCCGATCCAATCGGGCGGGCCTCCAGCGTTGTAGTTCTTCAGCAGGCTAGGAAAGCAGGGCGCTCGATCAGCGAATAGCGAGCAGGCGAGTTACGCCCGATCGTGCTCGAAACTTTTGATGGTTGGAGAAAAGCATCCGCGCGATCGGGCGGCCCTTGAAATAGAGCTCCCATGGCATTTGACGCCAAGGCTTCAAATATCTTCACATCCGATGTAATATCTCGAAAATTTAAACTTGCCTAAATTAAATAATTATAATAGTGGCTAAACTTTTCCTTTAATCATAAGGTATGACTAAAAATTGTCTTTTCTACCTCCAAGTAATGATAAAAGACATTTAATTTCATTAGATAATTACATGTTGTATTAATAACAAGAGTTATAAATAACTAGATTAAAATAATAAAAAAATGGAAGCAAAGAATAAAAAGAGCGAAAGAAAGGAAGAACTAATTTTTTTTTCTTCCATCCCCAGTTTTCCCATCTCCTTCAATTTTTCCCTCACAAAATCTCAACCATGGATTTATAATTCAGATGTATTTTTCTTGCACACAAAAACTCAACTTCAATAAAAACTCCATATCCAAACCAAATCTCCCAAAAATCCAATTTTTCATCAACTTCATCAACACAATTCAGCAAAAATTGGAGTTCAACCATGGCTATAAATAGCCATGTTTATTCCCTCAAACCACCATTCCCTCATCACTATTTTATTCACCCAAAACACCCCACAAACACCCCTGTTTTTTTACACAACCTCCCACTCTCTCTCCCCTCTGTTTTTCGTTCAGCCACCGCAGCGCTGTCGCGCGGCCTCCACCCTCTGACCACCAGCGTGAGCCACTCATCCGACGAGCCAACCACTTGCCGAGAACCCAGCTCGCATTCTCTCGCTCGTGCGCATTATCCTTCTCTCTCCTCTGCTTGGTCTGCTCTCCCTGTCCCACTGTGCGCACCGCCCGACCACCGGCGTTACGCCACCCCACGCTGCTGCCTCCACCCTCGCCTCGCCGCTGCCCACCGGAGCTTTGTTCTTCCTCCCCTGCTTTCTGGTTTGACGTTGCTCGGTTGGAGCAGAGGTATAACTGCCCGCTCCAAATAGCAGCTTAATTAAGACCTAATACTGATAATTACCAAGTAAAGCTGCTAATCAAAGGGACTGTTACGGCGGATTTCCGCACCTTCCCTGCTAGGGAAAATTAGGAAATCCCATAGTATCCAAGCTTATTATGAAAATAAGTTATAATAAATTAGTTATTACAATATGTTTTGAGTACATATATTACAAATTTAACCTGCCAAGGAACATTACATAGAACAGATTATCTCACAGCAGCGGGTTAAACACATTGATCATGACTTCACATTCGCACACATGAGCTAACTCGGACATTCTCTCTAATCCTGCAAAATAGATGAATCTGCCTTCACCAGGACAGGTTCATAGAACAATACAGGTCAGCTTACGCTGCTACACAAGTCCCACCGTTTCCAAAATAATAAGATGGTTGAAATTACGCAATAGTTTCTTATACTCAAAGCTTAAACTCATAATTTACGAGATACCTTTATTCTTATTCAGAAATACATTAATACTTGCTCCGAAATACGTTGGTTCTTTCCTGTAAACTTCCATAGAAATACTTTTGCATATACTGGAGAAATTTCCAAGAATTTTCTCTAGATATCACACACCGTTCTCCATATATATAACGCAAATAATAATCTTATACTTATCACAAACTTAGCATAACTCCAGGGAAGGAACACGAATGGATTTTGAGGGACGTCTCCCCACCTTTCTTATTTCTGCTTGCAAGACTTCTAGGTCATGACCCTACATAACGGAGCAATACTCGCTCCAAACACATAATGAGCAAACCCGCTCTACAAATGTTGTTCACTTCCTTTTATAAAACAAAACTTGTAATCATACAAAAATATTTGTACTCAACACTTGTACTTAAATACTTATACTGAAATACTTATACTAAAACACTTATACTGAAGTACTTATACTTTTATAACTATACTCAAATAACTTACTTAAAAACTTATTCATAATCACTATTTCAACCATCATAACAAGCTTTAACTTATTAAAACAAGTTTCGTAAAACAAGCTTGCTATGCCAAGTTCCACTATTTTGGGGAAGTGACTTAATAACAAGGTATCAGAAATGACGTCATCGGGTAAATCACTAACGCACTCATGTAACCAAAAGCATGGAATACTAAGGCCTCGCACCACCTCTGGCTCGATAATAAGTGGATTCTTTGTCCTAGAAACATTGCCCTTCACCACATTTCGTTCACCTTCATCACGTAAACTTGCTTTCTTATCAGGTGAACATGCCTTCTTTCCCTTCCTGTCATGTGAGTCTCCCTTCCCCCAAACCTGGTAATCAGTTAAAAGTAAAGATATTACTGACTATCATAGGAACTATAAAAGAAAACACGCATATATATATGTATGTATGTTAATCATTGTGAAAACCGCACCAATGCACGCGGCCATAGAACATAACTGCCATGGACATCATTCAGTAACTGTAGACCAAATTCTGGCTTCGGCAGCGGAAGAGGTAATTCTTCGAAACCAGACACAATTTCATTGAGGGTGTGCACATAGTGATTATCATCCACTAACTGGTTATGCAATCGTACTCGGTCACTAGGGGGTTGTGCATGGCCATAAGCTACGAGAATGAAACTATCATAACCATCTCCTCGAGCTAATAGTTCACATGGTGTCTCTTCCTTTAAAAAAAAAACTCCATTTATAGTTAGTCTATGAAACAACATATAGTAAGAATGTCATGCATTTAAGAACAATAGTTGTTTAACAAAGCAAAGGGATTAAGTGATTACCTTCAACTCGGGTACTACAGGTGGATCAGGTAAAGGTATCATCTGATCAATAGATGTGCGTGGATCACTGATCGGCTGGCTAGGTGTACCCTTCTTGAATGCAGCAAAAGTCGGTAAACCCATTTGCTCCAAAATGGCGTTGAAGTTATGTGTCATCTCCTCCCTTAGCTCCTCCCGAATTGCAGCTTTCATAGCCTCCACATCTACTGACGCTGCCGAATTCACACTACTTTACACTTGATTTTGTCGCTGTAGTGTATTGATCACCATATACCTTTCTCAAACCGAGGCTGACACCTCCTACGCCCCTCACGCGTCCACTGTGGTCCTTTCCTAAAGTTTCGTGCAATGCATCAATGTGTCCTTTAGGAGTGAACTCACCAGTTGCCTCTTTTTCCTTCAAGCCAATCTACATAAGTATAAGAGAGAAATGCTCGTGAGCGCAAAAGTTCTATTATATATACCTTATATAACCATAATCTGTACTTACAATGGCGTTGGCTATCTGTTGTGTTCCGGGATCAGGCAAGACTCTTTTCCCCTTTGCATCAACCCCATGCATCGAACACTACCAATCGAGGACTCTATCTGGTTGCCGAGGCTGTGCAACTGTCATCGTTGAGCTAGTCCCCGTTGCCGTTGTCGACCCTATTGTGGGGTAATGGCTGAACATCCTCTTCTCTCTCGCCTCATGGTACGAATGAGCACCCAAATGATGATAATACTTCCTAGCTTTTGCACTCGCGCTACTTTTCTCACGACTTGCCTAAAACACACAATTATAGACAAAGGTTAGGTACGGTGTTATACAATAATACTGGATCTAAGTGTATTAAATCTTAATAAAATATTCTTACAATAGCTTGTGGTGTTGTTTTTTTGGCAACAAATGATTCACACTCTTCAGGTTTGATAGTTTTCCATATTTGAAATGGCAATTTGGATGGTGCAGATGATGTTTCCGGTGAAGCCTCAGAACCGGCTTGTGTTTCTCCGCCGTAGATGTTCTTCTTCTTTGTACCTACTACTTTCCTCCGTTTAATAATCCACCCAGACACTAACTTAGCCTTGAAATCTCTTAATCTCTGGGCAACCGCGAATAGAAATACATTCTTCTTGGCTTCATCATCTTCGATATTGAATTGATTCTACAAAAAACGCAGTTCACAAATTAGTTTTCGCAAATGTTGTAATTTATATGCTATAAGTAATATTACACATATATTTAACTAAATAATTAAGAAACTAAACGTTATTGTACGTGAAGCTTACCATGGTATCTTCCCGTAGACACCGCTTCAATCCCTCGGGCACCTCTTTCCATGAGTGCAGAATGGAGAGTTTATGCATGCAAATGCCAACTTGCATGCCATACTTTTGACGCCACTTTCCACAAGGATGACCCATATTATCGTACTCCAAAGTCATATTTGTGTGTTTCCCTAGTGACTTCGTAGGTCCCCTTCCTTTTCTCTTTTTCGTCGCCAATGACTTTCTAGGCATTTGTGCATTTATTTCTTCACGGCGAGATCGAGCTAATTTACCCCGTTCATTTCTCGCATCGAAAGACTCATCCTCGGTAGTGTGTTCAGCAGCACTTGTGCTGTTATCCGTATGCACCTCCGCCAACTCCCTGAAATTGTACAAATATATGCATTAATATAACAAAAAATTAAAATTAACATTGCCACTAAGGGGGGTGGGGAGTGGGCGGGGGGTTCTCGTGGGAGGTGGGGCAGCGGTGGGGGAGTGCGGTTGAGGGGAGGGGAGGGGCAGCGGTGGGGGGAGGGGGCGGCAGGGGAGGGGGTGCGGGGGAGGGCAGCGGTGGGGGAGGGGTTACGTGTGCAAGGGGCAGCGGTGGGGGAGGGGGCAGCAGGGGGGGGGCAGCAGGGGAGGGAGTGCGGTTGAGAGGAGGGGGAGGGGCAGTAGTGGGGGGAGGGGTAGCGGGGGAGGGGCGGCGGTGGGGGGGAGTGCGGTTGAGGGGAGGAGGGGGCGTAGTGGGGGGGGGGGGCAGCAGGGGGAGGGGAGTGCGGGGGAGGGGTGGGGAGGGGCAGCAGTGGGGGGGGAGGGGTTCTATGTGCAAGGGGCAGCGGTGGGGGAGGGGGCAACATGGGAGGGGTGTGCGGGGGAGGGGAAGCGAGGGAGGGGGCGGCAGGGGGAGGGGAGTGCAATTGAGAGGAGGGGGGGGGGCGGCGGTGGGGGGGGGGGCAGCAGGGGAGAAGAGGGGGCAGCGGTGGGGGGGAGGGGCAGGTGCGGGGAGGGGAGGGCGGGGTGTGCGGGGGAGAGGTGGCGGCGGTGGTGGGAGGGGAGGGGTGTGCGGGGAGGGGAGGGCAGCGGCGGTGCGGGGGGGGGGGGGGGCGTGCGGGGGCTTGAGAGGGCTCCAGGCAGTGCTGCCAGCCCTCCCAAGCCCCCCGCACGCCCCCCCCCTCCCCCACTATTGCCCCCTCCACACCCCTCCCCGCACACCCTTCCCTCCCCCCCACCGCTGCCGCCCTCCCCCCCGCACACTGCACCCTCCCCTTACCGCATGCCCCCTCCCCCGCACACCCCCCCCCCGCCCTCCCCTCCCCCCACCGCCAGCCCTCCCCCATGCATACCCCTCCCCTTGCACATAGTTACATACTAATAAGTTAGGAGTTAGATCAACAAAAATAAAATAAAATGACTCGATAAGTACGAATTGGACGCGAAAAGGCTAAAATAGGCTTAAAATGCCTTTTCGTTCCCGAAATGCAACCAACAACAAATGCAAGCCTAAAACTCTACATAATAGTTACATTATACCTCATATAATCATGTTCAAAAAGAATTTGGGGTTAAATGACTCAATTAGTACGAATCGGAAGCGAAAAGGCTAAATTTGGCCTAAAATGACCTTTTCGTTCCCGAAATGCAACCAACAACAAATGCAATCCTAAAACTCTACATAATAGTTACATTATACCTCATATAATCATGTTCAAAAAGAATTTGGGGTTAAATGACTCATATAGTACGAATCGGAAGCGAAAAGGCTAAAATAGGCCTAAAATGACCTTTTCGTTCCCGAAATGCAACCAACAACAAATGCAAGCCTAAAACTCTACACAATAGTTACATTATACCTCATATAATCATGTTCAAAAAGAATTTAGGGTTAAATGACTGGATAAGTACGATTTGGAAGCGAAAAGGCAAAATTTGGCCTAAAATGACATTTTTGTTCCCGAAATGCAACCAACAACAAATGCAGTCCTCAAACTCTACATAATAGTTACATTATACCTCATATAATCATGTTCAAAAAGAATTTGGGGTTAAATGACTCAATTAGTACGAATCGGAAGCGAAAAGGCTAAATTTGGCCTAAAATGACCTTTTCGTTCCCGAAATGCAACCAACAACAAATGCAAGCCTAAAACTCTACACAATAGTTACATTATACCTCATATAATCTGGATCAAAAAGAATTTGGGGTTAAAGGACTCGATAAGTACGATTTGGAAGCGAAAAGGCAAAATTTGGCCTAAAATGACTTTTTCGTTCCCGAAATGCAACCAACAACAAATACAATCCTAAAACTCTACATAATAGTTACATTATACCTCCTATAATCTTGTTCAAAAAGAATTTGGGGTTAAATGACTCATATAGTACGAATCGAAAGCGAAAAGGCTAAAATAGGCCTAAAATGATCCGAGAATCAGGTCACATGGCAATGGAATGCCCATCTGCTGGTAGCGGCGGAGATAGTGGAAAGTGTTACAAATGTGGAGAGCATTCCATTTCCATGTGACCTCACTCTCCACATTTGTAACACAGTCCCACCACCACCACCACTACTGCCCCCCCATTGCACTCCATCATTGCCATGTAACCCTAAAATGACCTTTTCGTTCCCCAAATTCAACCTACAACAAAAAATAAGCCTAAAAATCTCCATAATAGTTACAAATTGGAGAAATTACACAGACCTGAGTTTATGTCTCATGATTTATTGACCTTCCGCCGTTTCTTAGGATCCTCAAGTACATGTATCCCTTCCGTGTGATCTACACGCATATAGTTCTCCGACATATTCACATCATCTTCCACACTATTTTCAGGATAGGTAAAAGGGGGGAGGTCCTCAAATGCATCATATTCTTCCTCATTATCAACATCACCAATACCGAGGATACTCCTTTTACCAGGTACAACAATTGACCACTTATTATCAGCAAGATCGGTTACAAAAAATACTTGCTTAACTTGTGATGCAATTACAAATGGCTCCTCAGTTTCACGTAGACGACCAAGGTCAACAAGAGTGAATCCGCAAGGATCATCTTTTCTTACGCAACGTCGATTATCATCAACCCACTTGCAACACAAGAGGCAAATATTAAAAGTACAGTAGTCCAGCTCCCATATTTCTTGTATTCGCCCATAATAATTACTTTCAGCATGTACAGGCGACTTATCCTTCGAGCTTGCGTATTGTGTAGATGACGCCACAAGTGAAACACCACTATTTTGTTGCGATGTTGACTTCAGATCTTGACGTTCAGTCCAAAACGTATACCCATTGATATCATAACCCTCATAAGAGCGTACAGCTTCACGAGGACCAAATGCTAACCACTTGACTGTTTCAGGAACACTTTCATCCAAATCATTCACTACTCGTTTATGAAACCAATCAATGAAAGTCTTGTTATGCATTTGCGTCAATGCCCTAACTCCTTTTCCAGGATTGCTAACACGTAATTCCTCCATATGTTCATTTAAATAAGGATGGACAGCTGCTACATGATGCAATACAAATAAGTGAGCTTGTTTACGCTTTTCTACGGAAGGTGTGATCAATTTTGAACCAATTGTACCCTTGCCCTCAAGTCTGCCCTCGTGTCGGGATGTCGGAAGTCCAACAGGATCAACACTAGCAAAATACTCAGCGACAAAATTACTGATCTCTTCACCCACAACCCCTTGAATTATACTACCTTCTGGTTGTGCAGGATTCCGAACTTTATCCTTCAAAGTGCCCATATATCTCTCAAAAAGATAGCACCACCTCAAAAACACTAGACCACACAGCTTAATTTCTCGAACTAGATGGACAATGAGATGGACAATAATGTCAAAGAATGCGGGGGGAAAAACATCTCAAATTTGCATAGAGTTTCAACTACTCTGGCCTGCAAGGAATCGAGGGTCGACAGTTCTAAAACTTTGCTGCATATTGTATGGAAAAATGAACAAAGTTTTGTAATAGTGTGCCTCACATGCTTTGGAAGTATCCCACGAATTGCAATCGGTAAGAATACTTGCATCATGACATGACAATCGTGAGATTTCATACTCGATAACTTCAACGCACCATTGAAGTTAACAAATCGCTTCATATTCGATGAGTAGCCAGTTGGGACCTTAATGCCATACAATGCCATACAGTTGGGACCTTAACATCTTTTGTCTTGCCCGGAATATTCATAAGTGTCGCAAGAATAGCTTCACAAACATTTTTCTCTATGTGCATGACATCCAAACAATGTCTGACCTTTAGATCTTTCCAATATGGGAGTTTCCAAAAAATGGACTCCTTTTTCCATAATCCTGTAGGTCGATCAACCTCACTAGCAGGTTTACCAAAGATTGTTTCAATGCCCTTCACCTGATTATAAACTTCAGTACAAGTTAATGGTCTATGAGCAACTTCTTCTTCAACCGTCCCATCGAATGCCTTCTTCTTAAACCGATAGGGATGGTCGTGTTTGAGGAGTCTTCATGTGCGCATATACACATGTTTGCAACCCTTAAGGTGTGTAGATTTCATGTCATCTACACAAATCGGGCAGGGTTGTTTTCCTCTAGTCTTATACCCAGATAAGTTCCTATAAGCTGGATAATCGTTCATAGTACAAAAAGCATGGCACGCAGAGTGGACATCTCATTAGCATACGCATCAAATACTAACACTCCTTCTTTCCACAACTTCTGTAAATCTTCAACAAGCGGCTGGAGGTATACATCAATGTCATTTCCAGGTTGTTTGGGCCCCGATATAAGAAGCGACAGCATCATGTACTTGCGTTTCATGCACAACCAAGGAGGCAAGTTATAAACCACTAAAACTACTGCCCATGTACTATGCTGCGAACTGAGATTGCCAAAAGGGTTCATGCCATCCGTACATAAACCAAGCCTCAGATTCCTATCCTCATTACCAAATGCCTTATGCACCCTGTTGATACTTTTCCACTCAGGCGAATCAGCCGGATGCTTGAGCAGACCGTCTTTCTTCCTACGATCTGCATGCCACCTCAGATTCTTCGCATCTCCTTTAATTGAGAACATGCGCTTAAATCTAGGTATTATGGGTAGATACCACAACACCTTAGCTGGTGGTCCTTCACTACCTCCAGCTCCTTCACGCTTGTACCTCGACAATCCACAACGTGGACACTCATGTAAATGCTCATACTCATTACGGTAAAGCACACAATCGTTAGGACAAGCATGTATCCGCTCGTACTCTAAACCGAAAGGACACATGAGTTTCTTCGCATAATAGTACGACTTTGGCAGTTCATTTCCATCAGGGAGCATATCAGCTAAAACTTCCAACAACGATGTGAAACTAGAGTCCGTCCAACCAGCTTTCGACTTAATGTTGAACAGTGTTATCACCGCGGAAAGTTTGGTGTACTTTGTACAACCTAGATACAACGGCTTTTCAGCAGCCTCAGACATAGACTCGAAAATACGAGGTCGTTTACACGACTGATCTTCAACCTCGTGTATCATCTCGTCTACCCGATCCCTATCATCATCTGCAAACTCATCATCCCAATTCTCATCCCCGAAGTCATCATCCCAATTCTCTAAATCCTTCTTTTCTTCACATACATCGTTCATTACTCCAAAGCTTCCTACATACTTCCCCTGCTCACCATGCCAAACCCATACGTGGTATTGAGGCCTAAACCCACGACGAAAGACATGCTCCCTAACCACATGTATACTACTAACCTTGCTCACATTTCTACAATCGAAACAAGGACAATAAAAGTCGACTGCTCCAGAGGATGTTCTTATCCCCGAAGTCATCATCCCAATTCTCTAAATCCTTCTTTTCTTCACATACATCGTTCATTACTCTAGAGCTTCCTACATACTTCCCCTGCTCACCATGCCAAACCCATACGTGGTATTGAGGCCTAAACCCACGGCGAAAGACATGCTCCCTAACCACATGTATACTACTAACCTTGCTCACATTTCTACAATCGAAACAAGGACAATAAAAGTCGACTGCTCTAGAGGATGTTCTCATCCCCGAAGTCATTATCCCAATTCTCTAAATCCTTCTTTTCTTCACATACATCGTTCATTACTCTAGAGCTTCCTACATACTTCCTCTGCTCACCATGCCAAACCCATACGTGGTATTGAGGCCTAAACCCACGGCGAAAGACATGCTCCCTCACCACATGTATACTACTAACCTTGCTCACATTTCTACAATCGAAACAAGGACAATAAAAGTCGACTACTCCAGAGGATGTTTGATATTGTAATGCAGTTGTACAGAATTCCGAGACACCTTTCACAAACTCAATCGATTCACGACTACCATACATCCAAGTATGATCCATCTCATTCAACAAGACCTCTAATAATTAAACACAACCATTCATTATAATGCATCAATCATTATTTAAGTACATACACTCACATATTCAAATCACACACGTATAGAGCAATCTAAGATAGTGACATGTTCAATTGTATGCATGCAGCCGAAGGTCCTTATCACTCCAACCTAACCCATCCTTGGACGTCTAATCTCACTAGTGAATATATGCCAACTTTTCAATTCTAAGGAAAATCCGGCAGCATTTTCCTACAGTTCTCCAAGTACACAATATAGATAATTGCTTATCTACATATGTACCCAGAGAACAATGTAGAGAAACGATGAGCCAAGAATTTCCTCAGAATTGAAAAGAAGACACACATTCACCACCTAAGTGAGATCAAACGTCCAAGAACAGTCCCAAACCGGGGACTATTCAAGACTTACACCTAATGAGTAAGTCTTGAACTGGTATCTAGGCATATGATGACGATTCAAACAACTTATAGATTTCATAGCTAAATTACATTGCGTTTTTATACAATCTCATATCAAGAAATATACAGACACTACACAAACCCTCCGAAATTCCCATCAGCTGGTATGAATTGGACACGAAAAGGCGAAAATAGGCCTAAAATGACCCGAGAATCAGGTCACATGGCAATGGAATGCCCATCAGCTGATAGCGGCGGAGTAGAAACTGTTATAAATGTGGAGAGCACCAGATGGGCTTTCGATTGCCATGTGACCTGACTCTCCACATTTACAACAGCCTCAACACCACCGCCACTACTGCCCCCCACTGCACTCCCTCATTGCCATGTAGGCGTAAAATGACCTTTAATTTTCGTTTCCAAAATTCAACCAACAACGATGGAAGCCTAAAAATCTACACAATAGTTACATTATACCTAAGCCCTCCCCCACCCATTGCCGCCCCTCCCCCCACCCCATGTCCAACCTCCCCCAACCCTCCCCCACCGCCCGCAAGCCCTTCCCCCACCCCCCGCCAGCCCTTCCCCCCCCCCCGGCCAGCATCCACAGCCCTCCCTACCCCCTGCCCAAAGATCCCCAGCCCTCCCCCACCTCCTCCCGCCACTCCCCACCCCCCCCGCCGCCTCCCCCAACCCTCCCCCCACCCCGTCGGCCTTCCCCCACCCCCCGGCCAGCATCCACAGCCCCTCCCCACCCCCCGCCAGCCTCCCCCACCACCGCCCAAAGACCCCCACCCTTACCCACCCCCCCCACCCTCCCCCACCCCCCTACAATCCCATATTCAGCTAATACAAGCACATTTTACAACAAAAAATACAAGTTGATTTCAAAATCCAATGAAATTAAACAAAAATTAGAGAAATGTAAAAGAGGAGAGAGAGTGAGAGGGGATTTACCGAAAGAGAGTGAGAGAAGGGATGATCCACAAACAATGCAGTAGTGGAGGAGAGAAGAAGAAGGTGGTGCACCGTGCGTGGTGGTGGCGTCAATGCAGTGGAGGGCAGGCACTGGTGGTGCGTCGTCGTGGCGGTGGTGCATCGTCGTGGCGGTGGTGCGTGAAATGAGTGGTGGTGGTGGAGATAGGGTTTCGCGCGGGTGGTGAGAGAGTGAGAGGGGAAGTTCACGCTGGTGGTGAGAGAGTGAGAGTGAATTTGGCTAAGGGAGGGAAAATGAAATGCTGGGGGCACTGTGTATGCGCGCAAAAATGTATCAAAAAAAAAAATTGGAAGTGAAGGGCTGCGTTTTTAAAGAAAAACGCAGCCCTTCACTAATAGGGCTGCGGTTAGCCTCAAAACCACAACCCTTCATACAGTATGAAGGGCTGCGATTTCTTGTTAACCGCAGCCCTTCACTAAAAGGGCTGCGTTTTTCCTTAAAACCGCAGCCCAAACGCAGCCCTTCACTAATAGGGCTGCGGTTAGCCTCAAAACCACAACCCTTCATACAGTATGAAGGGCTGCGATTTCTTGTTAACCGCAGCCCTTCACTAAAAGGGCTGCGTTTTTCCTTAAAACCGCAGCCCTTCCTTTTTTTTCCCCTAGTGTTAGCATCTTTAAGGTAACTTATTTGCTTCATCAAAGAATGTATTGTTTGTAAGAGCATCCTTAACAATTAACCAAGAAATGGTTCATGTAGGATGAACAATTAATTTGGGCTTAATGATGAACCTGAAAATCATTCACGCGTGGATCGAGGCTCAACCATTCGGAAATCCGAATGGTTCATGAAAATTGATGAACCTTACACGCTGGCAGTGGGAAGGAGAAGAAAACCCAAAAAAAATTGCCCAGCGCCACATGTCATTTACCTATACATGGGAACAACTCACAAAAGACGAAAAAGCATTGCTGGCAGCAGTCTCTAACGCGCGCGCCTAGCTGGCGTCCTTTCCTCTGACGCGCGCCTGCCGGCCTATTAAAATTCGCCATGTGTCTAATTTCCATTGGTCCTTTTATTCTTAATGTTACAATTTTTGTAACATTGATATTTCAAAAAATACAATTCAAAAAAAAAAAAAAAAAAACCAAAATTCATAATTTTTCATCTTCTATAAATAGATACCCATTTTGCTATATTTTATTCACAACTTCAGTTTTCTCTTCTCTTCCTATTTTGCTATATTATTTGTCAACTAATATTAATTAATTTTCAAAAAAAAATTGATTAGTTACGATAATTAATTAGTCGTTAATAATTATTATATAATAAAAATTAGTAATTACGAATTAATAATCAGTTTTTTCACCAAATACCCCTGACAAATAAATTTGTTCACCAAATACTCCCACTTTTTTCAAAATTCACCAAATACCCCTGACCTTTAAAAGAATTCACCAGATACTTTTGTTGACGGACGTTAGTCTTTCGTTAGCGTTTATTTACAAGTTTGCCCTAAGTCAACCCAATTAGCCCTAAGTCAACCTAATTAGCCCTAAGTCAACCTAATTAACCCTAACTAACCCTAACCCACTCTCTCTCCCCTAACCTACCAGCCCCCCCCCCTCCCCAACAACCCCACCCCCCCCAGCCCCCACCCACCACCGCCCCAACAACCCCAGCCCACTGACCCCACCCCACCACCGCCCCAACAATCCCGGCCCCACCAGCTCCCTCCTCTCTCCTCCTCCCTCCCCTCCCCTCCTCCGCCTCCGCAGCCGCGCCTCCCCCCCCACCCCCGCCCCGCAAAACCCCCCTAAAAGTAATTGCAATTCGTTGTGCGTCTTGGCCCCTGTTTTCACAAAAATCAATTGCAACCCCGAAATTTTTCAAGAGAAGCTCATGGCTGGTGGTGCAACCGATAGTGGCTGGTGGTGTCGCCGGTTGCTTGTGCGAAGAGAGAGAAGGGAGAGAGATGGATATTGACGATGAGTGAGTGACGAGAAAGGGAGGGGGTTGCGGATTCGGGCGGTGTCCGGGCTGGTTTTGTGGGGTTGAGAGTGAGGGGGGCGTTGCGGGGATGTGGGGGAGGGGCGAGGGGGATGCGGGGGTGGGGGAGGGGCGGCTACGGGGGTGGGGGTGGGGTGGGGTGTGTGGGGGGGGGGGAGGGGCTGGTGGGGTTGGAGTTGTGGGGGGTGGGGTAGGAGGGTGGTGGGTGGTGGGCTTGGGGGTTGTTTTAAGGTTAGTTAGGATTTTAGGGTTAGTTAGATTTTTAGGTTTAATTAGGGTTTTTTAGGTTAATTAGTTAATTAATTAACGGAGCACTAACGTCCGTTAGCCAAAAAGGGCATTTTGGGTATTTTTTGAAATGTCAGGGGTATCTGGTGAATTTTTTTAAAGGTCAGGGGTATTTGGTGAATTTTGAAAAAAGTGGGGGTATTTGGTGAATAAATTTATTTGTCAGGGGTATTTGGTGAAAAAACCGATTAATAATTATAAGAGTTAATTACAATTTATTAGCGTAAATTAGTTTTACATTAATCAATACAACTCCATAGAATTATTTGAAGAGAGAGAAAATGTGGTGTGGTAGGAAAAAAGGATGAAAGAGAGAGAGTGATGAACCATTATTTTTGGGTTCATGGTTAAGAGTGAAATTGAAAATGGTTTGTGAAAATGATGTGGAGGAGAGAGAAAAAAGAAGAGAGAAGGATGAACTTTTTTTTTGGGTTCATTGATAAGAATGCTCTAGATAGTGAGCCACTTGTTATTTCATTTTTGGTTTGGCTAATGATGTTGAAATGATAATGACAAATTTTACTTTATCAGATGGATGCAGTGGAGAGCAAGATGAGGAGATGGAGTTGCAACATGCATGCACATTTAAATAAATTGATGGGTCATAACTAACGCCTATTAGCAAATCTCGGCCATAATTTTTTGCCAAAAATTGAGGATCTATTTATAACAAAATTTTTGAATCTTGTCACGCCATAATCTTGGCAAAAAAATTAGCGCTTTGCCAAAAAGGGAATGATTTCTCAAATTAATATTTTTAATATATTATTTTTATTTCTATGACCTTGATGATAGTTGATTGTTGATCAATTAGGAGAACATAGGAGAACTTGATGAGATATACAAACTGAATAAAAAATCCTTCATAAAAATAATGAAAAACGAAAAAACTTCGAAATTAATATTATTAATGTAACATATTTATTTCACTTACATGAAGATCAACCAAATTATTTTATTAAAGCAAATACAATAATATTTTAAAAAAAACTAATACTAATCATTAGCTAAATAACGCAACAACATATATTTTAAAGTGGTAGAACATCTCACTCGCAAAATCCTCTAGCTAGTTTTAGCCATTCTTCTCGACCTTCACAATAATTTGCTTCTTAATTGTTGATAAGTGAGAGTCAATATTAGGACTATCAACATCCTTTGCTTGATCATCCATTTCATGAGCATGCTTTTGAGGTATAATTGAAGTTGCTTCATCTTGACTCACATTAGTGTCCTACAATAAAATAACAAATAGAATTAAGGAATTATAAATATTTATAAGACCAAATTAAATTACAGATCTAAAAAATATATATAAATTTCATAACAATAAATATTACCTTTCCCAAAGAGACTTCCTTTACACTCTCTATGAATTAAATTATATATGAATTTAAATTATAGGTTAAATTATAGATCTAAAAAATATATATGAATTGTACGACTTTGACATGAGTAAGTTCTCTGAATTAGCATGACACGCACCAAAAATTTTGACATCAAATTGTTTAAGAAATGACATAGTTTCCTTTGTTGTCAAAAGGACTTGGAAGGGACAATGCATGATCTCTTGAAAGGAGCCAAAACTTATCAGATGAAACAGGAGTATCAATAGGTGCCTGTATACAAAGAAAAACAAATCCATGGTCAGCTTAAGAAGATAAATCACAAATTTCACAATATACATGGTGTTACTATTGTTTATACTCTAAACATAAATTGATGATCCTACTGACAATTCAACCTGGTTGCAAAATCCTTTAACGTATAAAGTTGATAATCACGATAAATCACAAAAATTGGATTTAGGGGAAGGATATTAGGGTTTATGGATTTTGATGTTGTAAAATAATGTAAATATGATTAGGGTATTTATAGTGCAATTTTTACTCTGTTTTTTTTTTGAAAAAATTTAACAAAATATCATAAAATCATGAATTTCCATATTAAAGATTGATTGAATCAATCACTAAAATCACGTTTTGCAATTTAAGAATAATTGAGATTTAGGTGATCAACTTGCACATGATTTAAGATTGTAATTGATTGACAAAAGCATGATTTAAAGAGAGTTTAAAATTTTCGGCCAAAGCAAGTGATAATTGCATGACACGTGGCGATTAATCCTAGTTGGACGCATAGCACGCATAATATCTATTTATATGGAAAGATTACTATCAAAATCTTTCCTGATGTGAAAGATTACTATCATCACTCAATTATGTCAAAGCATATAACCGATTTTAGTACATTGCTATCAGTGCATTTAATTGGCTTGGCATTATAAATTTCACATATAGTTGAGCTATTATGTAAACAATAATTTATGAAAAAATTATATATAAAAAAAAAGATAAATATAATAACAAATTGGCCATCCAACTTAATACGAAAAAAAAGAGAAATATATGACAAAATTCGACTTCCAAAATAAAACGAAAAATGTAGTATTATTATTTAAATAACATTTAAATCACCAATATTGCGTAATTATATTAAAGATAATACAATAATATTTTTTAAAAAAACTAAATCCAATCGTTAGCTAAATAACGCAACATAACTCTTTTTGTAGGTGGTATAACATCTCCCTCATTCATGTTGATTTCTTCAAATGGAATCCGACATAATTTATGAGCTCGGTGAGGCTAGCTTGCAATGAATAAAGTGTAGTGTCATATATTCTAGATCAATATAAATTCTAGAATCCTTGATTGTAGAAAATACATACTCCAACATATGCCAATTATCCGAATTCAAATCTTCATCCATCGTGGCATGTAGGCAAAAATGTAATCAACCTATTTTAAAAATGGACGAATATAATTTCAAATCCTACTATAGCTAAAGAAAAGTGTAATAAGCATCAATTCATATATGACATTCACTTGAAATTTTTAAGAAATTTAAGAGTAAAACTGATTAAAAAAATGAATCTTTCAGTAAGAGAACATAAAGAGGAAATGAAAGAATCTAGTATAAAATTCATAAAGTAGTTGCTTCTAATCGGTGCCGCTGTGGTAGTTTCGTGGTCAGCAGTCACTAACCCCCTGTTTCCCAGTTGTGGTAGTTCTGCAAATACTGAAATTCCATCATTTTTTGGCGATGAATTCATCCTTCACTGCCAAATTAAATTTGTGAATGGAGCTAGCAATTGTAGTGACAAACAAAACGAATGGTTTTGAAAAGCCACCATTCCATTTATTATATAGTAGGGGCTAAATCCTTCAAAGACCAAAATCACGGGATAAATCTTTTTAATGTGGAAATTTTGATGTCAATTGATATCATTATTCTAAGTGCAAATCATCATGTATTAGCCATTGAAGGGAATGCCGAAATCGTTGTTATTTAAATGAGGTAAGAATATTATTGCTTTCCTTAAACTACTGTCAATCAGCTATCAATTTTCCCTAATAGTCATCCGCGTAATTCTAGGGTGAAGAATCATTTGATGACATGCACAATATGATTAACGCTAAACATAATTTATTTCTATATACTAAAGATTAAAAATTGATTGAATCAATTCCTAAAATCACGGCTTCCAATTTAGGAATGATTTTGATTTAGTTGATCAACTTGCACATGATTGAAGATTGTAATTGATTAAATTTCGAATCATTAGAGGGGGGGTTAAAATTTTCGGCCATAACAATAGATAAATGAGTGACACGTGGCGATTTATCCTAGTTGGACAATGTTTTAGTGAAAAAATTCGACACATGACAATATTCTTGTGAGAGTGTCGATTTGAGGGTTAATTCTCGAGAGCAATTTTGAAACTGACACGTAGGACAAAATTATCAAAGTTTTTTAGTGTATATAGATCCTACCAACAATCTATTTAAGCAAGAAATATCCCATGCATCATTCACGGGTCAAAAAAACTAGTTTATTAACCATATTACTCTTATTTATTATCTATGCACATAAGAGGCGTAAAATTATTTATGGTAGGGTAACATGATATCACCACATACAATAACCTTAACATCCTATTTATATACGTTAGCTTCACAAAATCCATCTTCCAAACAAACCAGAAAATTGAGAAGTTTGAGAATGGCACAATCATCTTCTCCGAAACTTTTACATATTGGATTATTTCCCTTCATGTCAAAAGGCCACACCATCCCTCTTCTACACTTAACAAAACTCATCCACAACCACCGTCCTCAAGCAACTTTCACCATCTTCACCACTCCAGCTAATGAACCTTTCATCGCAGCCTCTTTATCGTCTCTACCATCTAGCACTATCACCATTATCTCCCTTCCTTTCTTCGCAACCGACGACATCCCAGCTGGAGTTGAAAGCACTGATCAACTACCTTCTATATCCCTTTTTTATACTTTTGCTTTCGCCACTGCAAAACTTCAACCTCACTTTGAAACCACCCTCAAATACATTCAAAAGTCTCACAATCCCATTTCATTTCTCATCTCAGATGGTTTCCTTTACTGGACTCATGAATCAGCTTCTAAGTTCAATATCACAAGATTAGTTTTCTATGGTCTTAACATGTATGCTTCAACTGTTTCAATGATTGTGAGTCAAAATGGGCTTCTTTCAGGGCTTAAGTCAAATGATGAGTTGATCCAAGTTCCAGATTTCCCTCGAATTAAGTTGAGAAAAGATGATTTTGATCCCACCTTTATGATGAAGTTTGACATCCAAAACCCGGTGTTCGATTTTCTTATGAAGTGTGTTAAATCTGTTTCAATGTGTAGTGGTATGGTGGTTAATAGTTTCTACGAACTTGAGCAACCATTTGTAGATTATAGCAACTCAAAACAACCGCTAAAATCCTGGTGTGTCGGGCCGTTTTGCATGGCCGACAAGCCAACGTTAGAGAGGCCGGAGAAGCCGCTTTGGGTTAAATGGTTAGACAAAAAGCAGTCCGAAGGAAAGCCTGTTTTGTACGTTGCATTTGGTTCACAAGCTGAGGTATCAGATGAGCAATTGAAGGAAATTACAATTGGGTTGGAGAAATCAGGTGTACATTTTTTATGGGTTTTAAGGATAAAATCAAAACAAGAAAATGTTATGGAAGGGTTTGAGGAGAGAACAAAAGAGCAAGGGTTGATTATAAGAGGGTGGGTGGAACAAAGAGAGATTCTTGCACATGAGAGTGTACAAGGATTTTTGAGTCATTGTGGGTGGAACTCGGCACTCGAGAGCATATGCGCTGGCGTACCGATCTTGGCATGGCCAATGATGGCGGAGCAACATTTGAATGCAAAAATGGTGGATGAAGAGATTAAAGTGGGATTAAGAGTTGAAACTTGTGATGGCTTACCAAGAGGGTTTGTTAAATGGGAAGGCCTAAGTAAGATGGTGAAGGAATTGATGGAAGGGGAGATGGGAAAGAAGGTGATGAAGAATGTGAAAGAGTTAAGTGAAGTTACAAGAAAATCAGTGGAAGAGGGAGGATCATCGTGGGGTAATCTAGACACCTTATTGAATAAGTTAGAGACGGTGTGGACCAAACATGATATGAAAGACGAGAAACTAATGGATCTTTAAATTCAAAGACAACAATAATATTTACCTTTGTTTTTTATTTCTTAATTGTGATGCTTGGCTTGCTAAATTCTCTCTTTTTTTTCTATTTCTTGGACAGTGTTGTCTGTTAGTTACTATATTTCTTGTGAACAGTCTGGGAATTACAATAGGAACTGCTACCGTTAAAGAATTGTCTAAAGAAAAGAAGTGGAAAATAAGTTAAAATTTCAGGATTGCTAATGTGTGTGAATAATTTTTTCAGTGGCTACAATGAACACTACAATTACTTAATCTCAGGCATCTATTTTCAGTGACTCATCTTATGCTCTTGATCATTGATTGCATTGACTTTTTAAACATTAAAAAAATTGTCAAAAATTAGGTGAATTGTTAATTGTGAATTTAGTATGTATAACGGTTAGTTTTAGGTTTGGTTTATTTATAAAAGTTAATTATATGAATGATGTAGATTTTATATTAAAAATGAATGGTCTAGATTATACAAGTTATCACAGCTACAATATTATTGTAGCCATTGTAAAGTGAAATATTCGCTCAAGAAGGAAGGATATAAGTGAAGCTTAATGATCGAAAAGTTGATGTTTTGGTGGGAATCCGGCAACAAACTGCGTATTTTAATGAATATCTTACAATTAAGGAGTTCTCGTACAAATAAAATTATATAAGGTGTTTTCTCACAAAAAATATAACAAATAAGGTCCTTTCTCATAAAATTTTCCTATTTAGTTTATCGCTGGAATATTTAAAAGCAGGTTAAGTGGTCATATATAGTTGAAACTTAAGAAGAAAAAAGAAGATGAAAACATAACACAGGATATGAAATTTCCTTTCCTCTTCCTTCATCATATTATTTCTCTTACTTTTTTCCAACAACAAATTGTGTATTTTAATAAACATCTTATAATCAATCCGTCTTGCATGGACCCGGTTCACATTAAAAATAGTGTGGACCAGGCCCAGGCACGTGACCAGGTACAAAGTACTCACTTTCACTTTCCAAAAATGCGCGATTTTCTCTCTCTTCAATATTTCCAAAATCCGCGATTTTTTCTCTCTTCAATATTTCCAAAAACCAAAGATTCTATCGCTACAAAATTTCTGCGAAATATTCTCTCTCTTCATTCAAATTACTACCTCCGTCCCAGAATAGTCTGAACACTTTCCTTTTATGTTTGTCCCAAATTAGTTTGAACACTTCCATTCTTGGCATGGTCCCACCATTAATATATTATTTCTTTTACACATCTTTGGCCCACACTATACCTTTTATCAATAAAAAGATACCCAACTTTCTCTCTCCTCTGATAAAAATACCCCCACCAATTCCTATCACATCTACTTTTTAAATAAAATAACATTTGATAACCACACCACACCTTATCACCTTAAACTACGTGTCCCAACAAGTGTTCAAATCTTTCTGGGACGGAGGGAGTATTTCTCAATTTCATACGAAACCTAAATTTACGTACATCTCATTCAGAATCAAATTATTGTTCTTATTTTATTCAATAATTGTAACACTAAATTGATTCGAAATTGATTCTTCGACAATTTCCTTTTCACTTGAACAACTACGACAAATTCATGGAAAATTCGGGTTTAATTGATTAAATAGATCTCAATCAGAGTATTGTAGCATGTAATATAGACGACCTAAATCCGAGCATTGAAGCACTCGACGACGAACAGTATCACAATTCAATCCAAAATGAGCATCGAGATCCACTCGTAATAGATCTCAATAATACACCAAGTTTTGAAGGTAACATCATCGAAGTCAATAATTTCATTTGTTGGATTAAGCAAAACACTAACACTATAATTTTATGTAGATAATGTGGTTCTGTTTCATGATGAGCTAGAAAATCAAGTTGACGAGCAATATGCTATAGTATCAATTGATGAATCTAATTCAGTTGTCATTCCAGGTAAATAGTTACACTATCACATACATATACTATATCATAAATAGATACACTATCACATACATACACTATATCATAACTAGATACACTATATCATAAATAGATACACTATATCATATACACTATCACGTACATACACTATATCATAAATACATACACTATATCATAAATAGATACACTATATCAGATAGAAACACACTAGCATATATAGAATATATTTACGTAAACGCATTACAGAAACATATACCATATCACGCATAAATACACTATATCATAAATAGATACACTATACCACACAGAAATACACTATAGAATATAACAA